>VNJZ01010158.1:0-34252 GCA_008042795.1 Drosophila asahinai | reverse complement strand
AAATACTACCATACAAAATTTTTTATCATTTGCAAGTTGTGGAACAATTTTTTCTATGAAAATATGCCAAATCTCAGTTGATTCCAGGGAAAATCGCTGAGGAGTCCTTATTGTCTATAAAGGATATTTAACTAATACTCAAAAAAATTCTTATCCATGGATCTATAATAATCAATCAATCAGGTATTCCTAAATAATTTTTTTAGGATGTGGTAATTTTTCAAAAGTTTCACTACTATTATTTTGACCGACTCAATTTTCGTCAAATTCAACATTTATATTTTTCCTTAATAATTCTTTTGAGTAATTTCAAGTTGTTATGTGTTATTAACATCTACTATTAGTTAAGCTTTAATGAAAATTAAAATAATTTTTTTAAAGAGCTTACAAAGTTATTTTTTTGTGGATTTTATATAGCCTTACTGGGCACTACTATTATTTTGACCGCAGCTGTATCTATTCCCTAGATTTAATGAATATTAGTTTATAACCATTTTTCTATGTTATTGTGCTTACAGGAAATAAACTTTCTTATACATCATGGTGGATTATGCTAAACAAACGGAATCTATACTTTTAATTGATAAATTTTAGATTTTGGCATTTAAAAGGTTAGAACACATAATAACTAAATATCAGCAAACTTTATAGATGTAACAGCGGACTTTTCATAGAAAACCAAATCAGTATATTTAAGTCTAAGGTGTTCAACTTTAGTTAAAAATCAAGCTTTTATTCCATTGATTCCCAAAAATATTTTGTATCTCTGTTTTCCAAAGGGATACTAAGTTTATTTTAGTAGTTGTCTTAAATCAGACTAAAATGTAATCAAATCGCATTATGGGCTCAAAAAATCAGCACACACGTGGGCGTAACACAAAATACAAAGGAGGGAATCAGCTATGTGCAACGGACTCTAGAGTATTGCCAAATTTGAGCAACTCTCTTGTTGCCCATGACTGGTTTAGACCAGTGCAAATACCTCTGGATTAAATAGGCACGATATGAAGAAATATGCCTGTTCATACATTTGTACATATATCTATTAAAATTGTACTTATTGCTTTAAGCAACTTGCGGAATACGATAGTAATTGAATAATGTACATGGACAAGCATTCATAAAATTGGATAGTAAACATTGGATCAGAGCATGAACTTGTTAAGATAGTGGGGTGTTTAGAAAACATGATGCAGGGATGTTTTCATCATGATCGTTATCATGTTTGCATTGTTAGTTTTGAATTTTAAATTAATAAGAAAGATACCTTAGGGAAGACGAGGTTCTTATAGCATTGCGGTTAAAACTAAACGTGTTCTGTCTAAATATTTAGCTTTTATGCCAGCTATAAGAATTTGTGTTGACTGATCCTAACGATTATTATACCCTTGCAGAGGGTGTTATAATTTTGCAATGATATTTGCAACGCAGTAAAGGAGGCATCTTGTATTTTTAAAGTAAATCTTTTAGAAATGGACAGATTGATGGATCTATATGGACTCGTCTGGTGATGCTTATCAAAAATACTTATCTATGTATTCGTATGTAATACCCACATGGGATCAACAAATGCATATTTATTTAATGAGTACCCTGCTAAAAAATGTTCTATTTATTAGCTTTACAATGTTAAAGATCAAATACTTGAGCTTATCTCAAACTGGGACAATAACAACCAAGAATGATAAGATTTTATCACATATGTAATTCTTTTAATTAACATTTCTTTCACTAATATGTATTTTAAAGGTTGACTAACTTTTGGCAAGTTCATCATATTCACCATCCCCAGGCGAGTTGACCTAGCCATGTCCTTTTTTACGTTGCTAAGCAACCTTCTATAAGAACGATTGATCCTGACTGTAACTTAAACTCTGTTGTTTTGGAACATTAAGACATTTAACTTTGAAATTATAAATAGAGTTTCATTGAGGGAAGATCGTTGTTGTTTAGGTTCTCCAATCCTAGAGGTGTAACAATTCCCGTATCTAGTTTGTGCTTAAAGTCAAACTATAGTTAATATATTTAGATATAGTTAAACTTCCTATGACTGACACTTATACCAAAACGAAACCCGTAACAAAGCCAATTTTCGGGAAAACTCGCCGCTGGCTTTCCAACTGCATTTCCAGTTGTAGCCATGGATTCTTGATCCTGAATGCGACCAGGTATGGATAGGCATCGCACACGATAACACAGCTGTTCCTAGTCGCATCGAAGCGCATATGTATATGTGGATACTTACATATATACTTGTGTTCATGCGACGAAGCATGAATAAAGAAAATGAAAAAGCAAAATGCATACCATACATTCCAATTGCCACACAACAACATTGGGACTGTGACTGGGCCTGGGCCTGGGACTGGGACTAGGGACCGACTTTGCTAAGGGTAGGAATAGGAAAGGCAGCGACAAGGACACACATTCCCTTATTATTTCTGAACATCAACATGAGCAGCTGCGAGTTGTGGGCCCGAGCCCGAGCCCGAGCCCGAGACTTCGAGGCGGAAATTTTAGTCCAGGCAAAAGGCGGTGCCTTGTTTTCTAATTGGAAATAACCCCGAACAGCTTCAATTGAAATTCTTTATGATAATATTAATGCATGGTTCAGTTATTTCGCTCGCTCTCTCTCTTTATCTCGCTCTTTCTCTATCTCTCTTTCTCTTTACACTTAATTTCGTTTGTTTGAAGTGTGCGTTCGAGTGTTCACGAGATTTTTGGGGGTGGGGTGTGGGCCACAAGTCTCCAGATTTTGCAAATCGATCATTCAGTTGGAGAGTTTGGAGAGATTTCATTAAACTTAGCCAGTGTGACCTTACTTATGCTCCAAATTCCTTATACCGCAATGACACTAGCCTTAAATTTATTAAGAACCGGCTCAGCTACTGATCCTGATCATATATATGAAATTCAAACTATTTCTGTGGTATTACAGGCATTTCCAACACTATAGTTGATATTTTTCTAAATAATTTAATTTTAATAATTAAAATTAAGTTTGATCGTTGATGCTAGGTGAGTTGAAGAGTTTAGAGAGATTTAATAAAACGTTGACCTTACTTATGCTCCATATACCTTATACCGCTATGACACTAGCCTTAAATTTATTAAGAACAGGCTCTGCTACTGAAATATTTCGAAATATTTCCTACCATATAGATAAAATTTGTCTTAATAATATAATTTTAATAATTAAAATGAAGTTCGATCGTAGATGGGCGGTGAGTTGAAGAGTTTGGAAAGATTTCATTAAACTTTGCCAGTGTGACCTTACTGCTTATGCTCCATACCCGCTATGACACTAGCCTTAGTTTTATTAAGAACAGGCTCTGCTACTGATGCTGATCATAGATAATAACCATATATTAAAATCTTCTAATTATAATATAATATAGTTCACATATTTGTTAATTATTTAATTTGAATAATTAAATTTATGTTCCTAATTGGTAAACTCATAAAACTTTCCAAATCTGTAGAGTTTTTCGCTTGGAACTAAACAAGTTTTACGCTTAATGTAAGCCGCCATCTATGTATATTCGGAGACCCAACCGGGATAGAATTGGAATGCGGCTGAAAGAGATTTCGGGGGAACGAACCCCTGAATGGAAAATAAAACTGTACATTCAACCCTAAAGCGATCCCAACCCCTGCCTGCACCACCGTGCAAGCGTTTGAACCGCTGCAATATGCAGCATTACTTGGATAATTGCAGGCAACGCGTTTCCAATCGTCAAACAGACAGATTTGCCGATTCTTGACTTGTAGCAGTCCGTCCCGGTAATGCAGGGAATGCGTCCCCTGGGGGCATCATCCATATATGATCCCGGATGATGGACTTTGGCCAAAGAGGAGAAGAGACTGCATTGCATTCTTTCTGCCCATTTCCACTCTAAATTCTATACCAACCCGGCGGCGGCGTATCGGTAGCACTTGACGCCTCCTCTCACCTTCCCCTCGCTTGCTGCTCGCTGCTCGCTGCGAGGGTATGTGCATCATACGTATATCCTGTGTGTGTCTCATAAATACCCAGAATCATCCCTGCTGTAACTACAATATGGGGGAAGCAGCAGCAGCAGCAGCGGCAGCGGCGGCGGCAGGAACAGGAATCGGCCAAGGCAAAGGGACGACGGCCAAAACAAAGAATAGAAATTAGTTGAAAATATATGGCATAGTTCAGTTCGAACTACGCGCTTCCCTCAAACAGACGCATTTTTAGTGTTTTTTTTTTTCACCTCGCCGCCGGTGGTGCTAGTGTGTGTTTCGTGAGTGGGTCTCTGACGATGATATAGAAAGAAATCGGAGGAAAGAAATCGAAATAAATTCAAATGCAATGAATTGTGAACCGAAACAACGGGAAAATATATAAATAAATTGAATTATGAAAGAATTAAGCTGAAATCCCTACTTATACGTGATTGATAAATGCCAAATCTATTAAATAGGAATACATAAATACTGAATTTATATAATATACACATGTATACATGAAATTAAAGCTTTTTATATACTACTTACCGTCATAATTTGTTTTAAAACGATTCTGATATCAGCTCGAAAGTGGCGCCCTTCGCCAACCATTTAGATTCCCTCGAGGAATTTAAGGCGTTATCGGGTGAGTTAATATATTGTATTGACTGACCCACTGACCGGATATCGAGGCACTCAACTCAGTAGCTTAATGGCATATTCAATTTTAGATTATTTAGAATACAAGTATGTCTCATCCACTCACTGTCCCAAGGGGGTTGTTTTTCAGGCATCTGGATACGATACATAGCCGATAGTTATCACTTGCAGCTCTAGGCACTTGAGAAATCATTGCGAGTAATCAAGCACTCACTACGTTAAATGTAAACAATGAATAAGAAACTATATTTAGTCAACTTTTTATCTTTATCTTTATCAGCACATCAGCTGATTTCACAGGAACGATCATTATGCTGATGATCATGGCTTTGTCTTTAAATATATACATATATGTTTGCAAATCGCATTTAACTTAGATATTCCCTTAGGAATTAGGAAGTACCTTGTGAATTTCTTGAAAGTCTACTAATTGGAAGACTAAATCTTTTAGTTATCATAGGGTATAACAATTTCGGCTTGTCAGTTTTAATTGAGAATCTTCCCTTCCCTTTGGCCTTTGATTTATGTTGTGATAAAGATAATAATGTCACCTACAAAATATCTTTTTAATTAGGGAAAAAATCACAAATATTTTAAAGAAGAAAAACTTGAAGTTTATAATTTTTGTATCTACAGGGTAATCTCCATAAAAAAATCGAAGAAAAAATATAACTGGAAACAAGGAAGAACGTTTGTTCTTGTAATAGCCTTGTACCCTCGAGGATATTATTGATTAAAACTATAAACCGCCACTTATTATTATGTTCATGAAATTTGTCTACAGATGATTGATGCGTCATAAACTATATTATTATTATGTCCAGCATAAAACCAATAAAAAGCAACCTTAAACCTATCGAAGTCAAGTATTTAAAGAGAATTAAGAAAGTAAATAGAGTTTAAATAGAGAGCGAGTAAATCGTATAAGCCCTGAAGTCTTTGTCCCATTTATTGCCTTGAGTTATATTCCCTACGATGTTGTACAATTATTTATTTTAATATTTGCACAAAATAATTTTGATAACATGTAACATTTTATGTGATTGTCATCGGTTTCCTACGTTGCTTATATGGTTATGACACTGTGTTGAAAACTAGGCTTTAGGAGGTTCGATATCCATAAATGACCCTTCACACACAAAATTGAATTTATTATTGTGATTATTATTTCCCATAATTATTTTACTAAATTCCATGTTCTTTTTCTGTTTGCAGTTGGACCCGGCACCATACCATCACCGTGGACACCAGTAAATGCCGGTCCTCCAGGTGCACTTGGATCGGCAGACACAAATGGCAGCATGGTGGATAGTAAAAACCTGGATGTTGGTGATATGAGCGATGTAAGTTCTTAAAAAGCAAATATAATTACTATAAATTTGTTATATAAAACAGGGAAATTAATCCTTATATATATAGTAGGTTCGATTTGCTAATCATTATATAATATAAAGATTTGATAAGTTCGAAAAGCTTTTGCTCTCTTGCATTAAAAATTTCCCCTGTAGTTCTGGTCAGTTGTGAATCATATCCGTGATTCATTATCACTTGTGACTATGCTTATGAAAATGCTAGTTCCGCTTTGTCACCACCAAAAATGTGTATGTCAATGGCATTTAAATCTCAAATTAAATCTTTAGCAATGTCACTGAAGAACTTTGCGGCTGTCAAAGAATTTGCTGCTTCTCAAGAACCTGGTCTCGACAGACTTCAAGAAGTGCAAGATTTTCCTATACATGTAATATCACAATTAATGAAAAAGTACCTATTTTTTATGAATACTTAAATGTCTTTATTAACTTAATAATATATGTTAACTAAAGCAACTTTTAAACGAACGAAAAACGTGCTTACTTACATAAAACAAACTCTAATTTATTTTAATGCTTTCAATTAGAAACCCTGCTGCATGCTGGCAGCTAGTAATTATTTTTTAATTTTTAATTAAACGAAACAGATATTTTCAAGGCTGTAACATTTTGTATGACACAAATGTTTGTTTGTTTGCTTTGCAGGATGAAAAGGACCTATCATCTGCTGATGCCGAAGGTGTCTGGAGTCCGGATATCGAACAGAGCTTTCAAGAGGCTTTATCTATATATCCACCATGTGGACGTAGAAAAATCATTTTATCCGACGAGGGTAAAATGTATGGTAAGTTAAAGATATAACTTTCTACAATCTATGATAATAATTAATATTATTAAATCAGAAAAGAAACTTTTGCTTACCACAGAAATACAAAATGATAAAAGATTAAGTAGATTTTTATTATTGTTGTTAGACACAACTATTAACGATAAAATCCCGCAACTTTTTACATAGCTTTCCTGGAACTTTTAGTATCAAATTAATTACTTCAATTAATGTATATGTTATATATTCCTATCCTGTCATATATAGCCTTAAATTACAAGTAGTATATAGAACTTATGATAAAGAATTCTTCCACATTTCGGCAAATTAAATACTTGAACTTAGTGACTGCGACGGCAACGGGTTGTTTCCCCCGTCGGCATTTTTTTTGGTAGAACCCCAAATCCAGCACATGTGTTCCCCCTTTCTGTGCCTCCGGCATGTACTCTATATGGAGGTTTAAGCGATTAATAATTACATTTTTGGCATAGTTTCGGCTCAAGGAAAATCGAATATTATCAGGGTCAATCGCGCCAGGGAGTTTCCAGGATTACGCCAAGGGGGGTAGTATTTTAAAGCCACTGCGAAAGTTATATATCCTAAAAATTCGCCTGATATTTCTTGCAGTTTTATTAATAATAATAATAATAATTTCTTGGTACCAGCTATGTTTTTTATTTTTAAATAGAAAATCCAGGTGTTACCATTATCTAATCCTAAAACCCAATGGTGATTTATATATTCCTCTTAATCTCGTTTATAGGTCGCAACGAGCTGATCGCCCGATATATCAAACTGCGAACAGGCAAGACGAGAACCAGGAAGCAAGTCAGCTCTCACATCCAAGTGCTGGCCCGACGGAAACTGCGCGAAATCCAGGCGAAAATCAAAGTTGTAAGTGACTTTTGTTACCATTTTAATTTCGTCGTTGGGTATATATTTTTTATTAATTCATCGGCTTGTGAGTTTACATTTGAAGAGGTTAGGAGAAAATGTTGTTATTTTCAATATTATTGTGAGCATGAAAAGCAAGGAAGATTTGTCAGTTGCAAGACGAGCTGTCAAGTGTCAGAACTGGGAGAATCGGGAGAAAACCCACTCGTTTGGCCCAAAATCCAAGAAATTCACACTTTTTAAATTGAAAAGAGCATTTAAATGTTGGGCTAAGGTTGTAAACGATGCATCATCCAGTGATCTTGTAGCTTAAATAATATAAATACAAAAAAAGGAATATATGAAATGGAAAAAAGAATAAGGGAAATCACTGTTGTGACAAAGGGAGCAAGAAAGAAATACCAGACGGAAGCAAAACGAGAGAGTTTTAAAAACTTGAATAAATATCGTTCGTACATTGTACAGCTCTTTAAGGCGTTTGTTGCTGCTTTGCTTGTACATTGCAGGCAAATCATGTTAAAGGGATTCAGAAGAGAGCGGCGAACAAGAGTTTTAAGAACTAAACTAAAAATCTTTCGATACTGTACAGAACTTATAAGCGTTTGTTGCTGCTTTGCTTGTACATTGGACGCAAAGCATAAAAGAGAGACCAAGAATATTTTAGAAATGTTGATAAAAGAAAGAAAAGACACGAAAGGGAGAATGCTAACTGTAAACATGGGGGATTATACCTTTAGCTACAAGGCCCCTGCGTTGCTGCATCGTTTACAAAACCCGCTAGCCACTTCATCACTCGACTTCCGACCCGAGTTCTAGTCCCCCACCTGCTTTTGAGCAAAGCGATATTGCGTGTGCACAAAGAAGCCCGCTCAAAATCACACTCAAACACACACACACACCCCTTCGATATCCACCTGAAGAACTGAAGCCTTTTTCCAGGAGCCCAATGACGTGTCCTTGCACTTGTTAAACGAGAAAGAGCAGACGACTTTGCAGATCATGACCACAATGACCAGTTCGCAAATCGTATCCGCCCAGGCGGCCAACAATCTTGCCTTTGCTGCGTCGGCGTTATCGGTGCACCCGCACCCGCACTCGCATCCACACCCCCGTCACCTGGCGGGGGCGTCGTCCTCCACCGCATCCCCGCTGGTCACCGGTCAGCCGCCGCTAATCTCGTCGTGCTCGCCCCGACAACAACACTATCACCCCCATGCGCACGTGCAAGCCCTCCACCACCACCACCACCATCACTCCCATCATTCCCATCCCAACCTGACGCACATACCGCACAGTCATGTGCATCATCCACATGCACATCCCCATCCACACCCACATCCACATCACCATCCACATGCGGCAGCCGTGGCAGCAGTCTACCATCTCCAGCAGCAGCAGCAACAGCAGCAGCGCCAGACAGTTGCGCCGACGAGCGACACTGCCACGGACTCTGGCTCCGGCTCTGGCTCCGGCTCTGGCTCTGGTTCAGGGTCCGGCTCTGGTTCTGGCTCCGGCTCCGGCCCAGTGGCACGGTGTGCTGGCGGTGGCTCTGGACCACCGCCTCCTCCACCTCCAATGGCGCTGCACCACCCGCCGCCGTTGTATTCGGGCGTAAGCGAACGTTTTAATTACCAATCTCTCTCTGTTTCCACACCGCACTGCGCCAAATACGCTGTCATTATACCTGATATCCATGAACCACCTTAAGCAGCATCTCTCAGCACCCCATCATCATCATCAGCGTTTCGACGAAAACCCACAAACTATTTGCTCCTCTCGGAGGTGCTAAAAAATTAATCCACACGTATTAATTATAATCTCCATTCGGCTTAGTGTAATAATTATATGTTAGTGCCAACACCAACGCCCTGCATCTCCACTGCCTCATCTCAAGAGCTCCATTTAGGATTTGCAAACCTCATTTAGCCTTTCATTTTCCGATTGCCGTCGTGAGAAATCAAAGAATTGAGCTGTAGAGCAGAGGAATTTATTTAAGATTGATTTTAATTTGATGTTCAGTAATAATTTATTGATTTTTTGCGATAAATTTGCTATATGATCGTTTTCCCCCTATGGCTTTCAAAGATTGCGTAAAAATAGTAAAATTGGCTCCAAAGAGTGCGATTGTAATTCCCAAGTCCGAATTTAGGGACATGCTAGTACATAACATTCAGCCCATTGGCAAGGTCGAAACAGATGTTTACTGTATACTATAAACTTCAAAGTCTATTTAATAATTTGTATATTATTGCTAACTATTTTTAAAATACGTAAAAATGGTTCAAAGTGATCATAAAAACGAATTAGGTATTATAAAAGAATAAATACATTCGGGCTTATATCGTCAGAACTTGAATTTCTTCGATTTGTGTTTGAAAATATTGTTTTTAAAAATGGTTTTAATTTTTAAGCTATCTCAAGACGGTAGACGGTAGCTAGATCTCGACTTCTCACCTCTATAAAGACGCTCCTCTTGTATGTAACTCACCATATTTCCTCGACCTGTGTTGCGGTTCATGTTCGGCTCCTTAGCTTCTCAGCCACACCACTTGCACTGACAATTCGCTCTCACTCATTTAAGTGTCATCACCCGAAATCATCTTCTCTGTGTCCCCTTCTGCGCCATCACTCTATATATTCGCCTTTCCTATATAGATACATATGTATACATATATCTCCGGTATTGCTCGCCGCATTATGTGTCTAAAGCAACGACCAAACGGCTTGAACATAATGCACATTGTACTGGCAGTACCCACCGCTTACGCTGGCTTGCTCATTGAAATTGACTCCTTGCTTTTGACATGCTAAAAAAATCGCAACGACCACGAAGAGAGATAAACAATTATTATCATTGAGCCTACTTTTGGGATATTTATATTAGCGATACATCCCAGTTTCATAGCAACACGTAATACGGGCTTATGTTTTTTAGAACTTACTATCGACTAACTATAAACATTTCTTTCAGAACATGACTCTTGTTATAAAGTAATATTATAGAATTGATTGTAGGCATTATCTTAGATATCAACTGAATGCTAGAGATGGTAAATAATCGACATTAATCGATTCTAAAGCGATTTTTGCCTAGAAAATATCGAAACTTTGATTATTTTCTTCTTTTATATAACATTTACTGTAATTTTTAGGTTTACAAAATATGCTAGATAGAAATCAGTTAAATATATTTATAGGTAAAATATAGTCTGAAAATTATATTTATTTTATTTTATTAAATTCGTTAAATTAGCACAAGCACCAAGCTTAAACTAGTTAGGAATTTTACAATGGCAAAGGCGGAAATTACACCAAAGCAGGTTAATTTAATAAGAAATCAGTTTTCCTAACGTTTAGAAGAGACTTTACAGACAGTTTAAGCCTTATTGGCTATAGTTAGATACTTTTTCAGACAACTTAAAGAATTAATTCGAAGAAAATAATAAAAAATCCTTTAATCTATGAAACTGGGTGTAGAGACTCGTGTCTATTTTGTATGTAACACTCACTCGCTGGCCAAAAAATGGAATTTGCTGGCTAACTTCTTATTAATGGCAATCGATTACTGATCTGTTGACTAACAAGTGGCTTTTCCATTCGTTAAATCATCTTGTATAACCCCCCAAAGAAAAAACAACAAAAAAATATATCTACATCATTTTAGTGACTGGACCTTGGCTCCAAATACCGTAATTTTAATCCCCTTATTAACGTATATCCTCTTTCGTTTCCGTCTTCCCAAAATATATAGCAATTCTGGCAGCCTGGACTGCAGCCGAGCACGTCACAAGAGTAAGTTGGGCATCTCGCCCCACCTCATAAGCTGGCAATACAACGCATTTGCATTGACCAAAATAGTTTCTATGATTACAGCATCAAGCCCTTCGCACAGCCACCCTATCCCGCCGGCAAGCCATCGACGGCGGTGTCCGGGGATGAAACTGGAATTCCGCCAGCTCAATTGCCTTGGGAGGGACGAGCCATTGCCACGCACAAGTTCCGATTGCTGGAGTTTACGGCGTTCATGGAAATCCAAAGAGATGATATGGTAAGAGAGAGAGAAAGAGAGAGAGAGGTTAAAGGGTTGTGCTTTAACTACTTTAATATTCTTTATTTGAACTTGAAATAAAAGAAGAAGGCGGGATTTTATAATGATTTATCGATAACTATCGGCTTAGAGAAGGAATATTGATTTGAAATCTTTACAAAAATAAATATATAAAAAAAAATACCTATCATGGAAATCCAAAGGGATGATATGATAAGAGAAAGGTCAAGGGGTTGTGCTTTAACTACCTTTATATTCTTTATTTGAACTTGAAATAAAAAAAAGATTGATTTGTGTATTCGCTAGAGGCGGGAGCTTATAATAATCTATCGATAACTATCGATAGCTGTAAATTATGACTTGAAATCCTTTGAAAAATAAATAAATAATTACATTTCGCCCTACTATATATTTTATTCTCTTTATTCGCAGTATAACCGTCACCTTTTTGTACAACTAGGCGGCAAGCCATCCTTCTCCGATCCGCTACTAGAGGTAAGGGAGTACTTGTTCCTGTAATAAAGCAACAGAAATTAAAATTATTATTTCAGACTGTTGATATCCGACAAATATTCGACAAGTTTCCGGAAAAGTCCGGCGGGCTCAAAGATCTCTACGAAAAGGGACCACAAAATGCGTTCTATCTGGTTAAATGCTGGGCAGATCTTAATACCGACATAACGACTGGCAGCGAAACGGGCGATTTCTATGGCGTAACCAGCCAGTAAGTTTTTAGAAATTTGTAGTATTAAAATAAAATATTAATTAAGCCCACTTCACTCCTCCTCCATAGATATGAGAGCAACGAGAATGTCGTGCTTGTGTGCTCTACGATCGTTTGCTCCTTCGGCAAGCAGGTGGTGGAGAAGGTGGAGAGCGAGTACTCGCGGCTGGAGAACAATCGTTACGTATATCGCATTCAGCGCTCGCCCATGTGCGAGTATATGATCAACTTTATACAGAAACTGAAAAACTTACCTGAACGCTACATGATGAACAGTGTGCTGGAGAACTTTACAATATTGCAAGTAAGTGTTGGCCAGGGGTTACCTAAAAAGCAAATAGAGTAAGAAGGTATTATTTAAGCTCCTTTTATATGTCATGGATGGGCACTGAATATTACAATTGGAGCAAAAAAAAGCTAAAGGAGTCTTTAGAGAGAAAGAGGCGCCTCTAAGGGGCTGTCCGTATATAACGTAATCACCTATCGGGGGGAGGGGGTCTGCAAAATGATTATGTTTGATTATTTGGGGAGGTGGGGTTCAAGGACAATAATTGCGTAATCATTTTATATCAAAATATATAAAATCAAAATGTATATTGATGAATTTTTGGGGAAAAAAAATGCTTATTGAGACTTTCCCAATGATTACTCTTGATTACATAGAAAATCATCAAAAACATGAGTACCTTATGTATGGACAGCCCCTAAGTAACAATTTGACTGTTGCTTTATTAACATTGTGTGCATACTATGCGTGTGCCGGCAGAGGCTGGCCAAGGAGATTTTTTTAAAAGTTACTTATTCTTCCTTTTGTCTTACTTCCTCTCATCCCAGGTAATGCGAGCGCGTGAAACGCAGGAGACACTGCTTTGCATCGCTTACGTTTTTGAGGTGGCGGCTCAAAACAGCGGCACCACCCACCACATCTACCGCCTCATCAAGGAATAGCAAGAGCTGCTTGGATCAGAGCCCATTCTGTCCGAAAACAACAGCAACAGCAACCGCAACCATCCCCCAAATGCACAAGTCAGCATCGGTAGTAGTAATAGTAATAACAACAACGACAACAACGACAATTGCAATAATAAAATATGTACTAGTGGCCACAACAACAGCAACAATAATAATAATAATAACAGTAACAACAATAATCATAACAACAATTCGATCGCAATCTCCAGCAGCACACCGAAGTGTTGCAGCAACAGCAACGGCAACGGCAACACTAACAGCAATATTAAGGTTAGGAATTCGGCAATTTCGCAGCAGCAGCAGCAGCAGCAACATCACGAAATCGGTGCGCTGACTGCACTCCAAGTCGAGGACGTAATATATGTTCAGACGCAGGCACAGACACAGGCGGACAGCAGCAGCAGCTACCAGTTGGAGTCGAGCAAGCTGCAGGAAGCCACCTACGAGGATGGGGCAGCCACAGCCGCTTCAGTGCTGCAGCTGCAGGAGGATGATGAGCAGCAGCAGCAGCAGCAGCAGGATCAGCAGTTCCCCAACTATGAACAGTTCCTCAAGCAATATCATCAGCCCAGCTCTGAGGCCAGCGACTCGGCGGCGCTCAATCTCAGCGAAAAGGAAGCAGCCACCGGCGGCGAGTCGCCCAAGCCTGGCCTCATGGATGAGCCCCAGGAGTTTCGCTTGCTGCGCCAGGTGGCGGCCGAGACTAGTATTACCAAGGGACCCGAGTCGAGGAACTAACACAGGCAGGTGACAACCTTCAATGCAACATTATGATCGGTGTTCAGATATATATTTTTATATTATTTGTGCAAATCAAAAGTGTGGATCGTGCTATATATAATTTGCAAAACACGCTCTGAAGAGTGAGCACTCTATATCCTACATCAAACTGTCAACAAATTTATTTTGCAATTTCTTCTTCGTTTCTTCTTTTTTAACTGCAAACTCTACATGTTATCGCTTAGAAATATATATATATATTTGCATGCCTGACTCGTTACAGTGGACACAATCTATATATAGTGGTTGCTTTTTTAATAATTAGTTCACTGTAGCCCCGCGTACGACCGACTTCAGTTCTGTATATAGAGTGCTTTCTGTAAAATTGTACCATACATTTACATAAAAACACAAAAAAAAAAAATACATTTAAATGATCTCAAAGTTACTTAAAACATATATATTTTTGTGTGTGTAATTTTTTTTATAAAACCTAAAAAAAAACCTAAACAAAAATAATTAATTAGCAATTGTCGCACCCTGATTTTGGAAATAGAAGAGAAAGTACGCCGCCACAAGAGAAGCAGATGCATAAATAAGTGCAAAAGTATATTTAAAAAACCAATTTTAATATATATATATTCTTTTTTTTTTGCTTCCATCGTTTGTTTTTGATTTTGAGTAAATAATGTATAGATAAAATACAGTAGCTATATCTTTAATTTAAGCTACAAGGTAAGCAGGCTCTTTATAAACAAATCTGTTCGGAGAAGAGAGGGGCAGCTAGGTAAGGTGACATCATCAAAAACTTAGGGCCCTGCATATGTACGTCCAGAATTGAGCAAAAAAAAAAACGTCCCTAAAATTATCATTTTTTTTTTAATGTGTTGTTCTTTTGTGTATATTTTTAGGCTTATTTCTGCGAAAGTAGATTGAGAAAATTCCCCATAGATCCATAGATCCCCCAAAAGTGACTGCCTGTCACGGTCGCCATGATAACTCATCCATACAGTTTTTATATCCTTTTTTCAAGTATTCAAAATTGCTTTCTCTGTATAACTATGCCGAGCCAGACTTGTGATATTTTGATTTTAAAATTGTATAAAAAATATAAATAAAGTTGTAAAATAAGCGGCATATTATTTTTTAACACTTAAATCCATATTTTCGAAACTAAAAACAACGTTTGCACATTTTTTCAATATTTCCATTTGAGGTATGATGCCGGTGGATCAATTTTGGATGTCGTGATTTCTGAGTAGTCCTTTTTATAAAAACAAAGCGGAAAACCTTCTTTTTTTTTTTTTTTTTTAAGTTTAGGTATTAATTTACTATTTATTTCTACTACTTTCTTCTGTATTTGTTTTTATTTTTTATTTTAATTTTTGGCGTATGTATGTAAGGCCTTAAGAAGAAAAAAACAAACAAAAAATTTAGATAGATAGAGAAATAGAGCGTGAAATATGGCATGTTACTCCATATATCGATATATGGATGTTTCGTGTGCGTGATTCAATTAAGCATGAGTCAAAATGATCCACCGTTTTTTAAATTATTAACTATTGATTTAAATCAATTATTACTATTAATGCCTATATATTTTATAAAAGTAATTGAAACTGGTGTATAATTAGCCATTTCTGCATCCACCGAAGGCAAGCTCGAACACACACACGTATAATATGTCCAAAACTGTAAGAAATTTTGCATATGTTAATGCAGAGGAGCTACATATGTATGTATGGTATGTAGGTGTTCTTTACTACGAATAAAGATAATAATAATAATATTAATAATGATAATATGTATGTATTCTAAATAGAAAACGATTGTAATTAAAATTACATAAATATTATTAGTGGTATTCATTTATTTTCGATATAGTTACAGAAGTAAACATAACACACACTTATTATAAATTATAATAAAGTATTTCGTTGTTGTACGACCACAACAAATACGCATTTTTTCGTAAGTTCCGCCAAGTTCCGCCGCAACAATGATAAAATTTGTATTTTTCAAGGACTAACAATTTCAAGATTTATCGATAATTATCACTAGTGACAAACCGATTGACATAAAATGTGTATACAAAGGTAAAGATAATAAACAAGCCTACATTGTAAACCCAAAAATCAATTTTTTTTATCAGAAAATGCAGTTGATAAAGCCAAGGCATTGCGGAAACTATTGTAAATTACCATAAAATCAACTAAGCAAAAGCGAATGAAAGAAACAAGTTCAGCTAATTAAGGGAAACAAAATGAAACGAGATGAAAATGAAGTAAGAAATAGTGCCTAACAGAAGCAAAGTATTATCTAGTATGCGGCTTGTTGTTTTACCATCAAGCCATCAGCCATGCGTACTTTCCAATTCAGAATACAACTAATACTACTTGACACTGTGCTATACATTTACAACAATTAAAAACAGCTTCTATCGAACTATGTGTCAGATGTTGTGGGCCTATTAAGGGCTTAATTACCTTAACCCTTTAATATTTGCAAAAGAAAGGCCAAGAAAAAGCAATAAGATTAAATCAAATTTGTCAAAAGATAATGTACAAAATTACAATATTTCTTGCGATTAACAACAATTAGCTATTTATGATTTTGATAAAGATTTCACTTAAAATTAATTCCAAAAGAATTAAGAATTATTTCCACCAAATCACATAAAAATTGCATACATTATAATATTAAAGCCAGCGAGAAAATGCGAAAAGTAAAATATAACATCCAATTACAATAAGAAATCATTGAAGTGTATATAGTGCATTTTGGCTGTAATCGATTTTTCCCGATGAATTCTTGAGCTTTGACACAATCAACATTTCCTTTTTCTCATACCTATTTTTTTTAGTGATTTTTTCTTTCATTTTTATCTAGCCCTTTCAAAGGATAAAAGTGAAAAAACAAAATCAGCAAGTACCACATTTACACCCGATCGTACCACTTAAATTTGTTAAAATTCATGAATGCATAAGTAATCGGTATTTAAAATTAAAATAAAGGGTTTCTAGATGAATTTTGCAAATGTTAAAATAAAATATGTAAATTGATCCTTTGACCTTGGCCCACACAATAATATCTGCGGAGTTCGATAGCAAGTTTAATTGACTGTAGCACAGTGTAATTAAACTGCAACTGCAACTGCTTTGAGAGAAAATACATACATACATTTAACGGTTGCACTCTGTGCTGTTGTGAATTGATTGCATATACAATCGTACATACTTACATATGTGTTTGTTGGCAAATCTCATTTTTCATAAGGAATCGTTATTAACATAAGTTTAAAAACAAAACAAAACGAAAAAAAAGAAGCAAGCATTATCATTGATCATTTACCAAGACACTAATTAATGACCCACTTTTTTCTTAGCAGGCTTAGCAGGCGGAAGCTTACAACCAGGATTATTCAGTCTACATATGTACATATGCATACACCCACGCACAAAGATTTGTCAACTCATTTACAGCGGTGGTCAAAATAATAGTATTGAGCCCATAGTCAAAATCAAATTGTTAAAAATTAGAAACTCTTAGTATTTAGAGCATTGTATTTCTTAGCCACAATTAAAGATTCTCAGAAATTAAATTAAATAATAAACAGACAGTAATTACAGTAATTACATGCAATCGGTACTAATATTTTGAACACATTTGTTTATGATTTAGGGATCTGTCACAGCGGTGCATACCATCGTTCTTAGTATATGTTATGTACATTAGTAGCGTTTACCAGCACAATACATCACTTGTATGTACGCACGCAAGTGATGTTTTTCATTCAGTAATTCATTGAAATACATACAAACTACGAACAGGATCATTGATAAATGTGTGCTTGTGTTGATGAACACGGCCATTGACTGGTCTGCGTGTATATACTATGCCAATATAATTCAAATCTAAAGAAAAAGAAAAACAAAACAATACAAAAAGAGAGTAGAAGGATAAGCTTCTGTTCATGCAGTATGTACGTATGTATGTAACAAGAGGGTTTTTTACGTACGCACATAAATATGAAATTACATATGTATGGATTTATGTATTTATGTAAATTGTCAATATGTATGGGTATTGTGTCTATTAAATTTATTTAGTTGACGTATTTTGCGAGAGTGTAAAAGGAAAAGGCATACATATGTATGTATGTATGTATTTATGTATTAAGTTGGGGGAGAGTCGCTAAAGAGAAACTACTTTTTTTTTTGCTATCGTGTAATTTAAATAGTGATTAAGAAAACGTACGCATTAGGGCAAAAAACGAAAAAATCAATAGCAAATAGTGTTTAAATTATTTATTAATAAATTTATACCAATAACTGAAACAATAACAAAGGACGAACAGTGAATATGTAAAACAATAAAATTGCAATTATATTTACAAATTTCATTATGTGTGTATCTACATAAATCTATATATATATATATACATATGTACTTTGTTTTATATATTTATCCTTAGGCGAAATGCAAGAGCTGCAGATAAGAAAAACGAGGTTAAGAAAAAGATGTGAAAATTACGTAAGAAAATTTTTGTGTCATTTTAATTTTTACACTGAAATGAATTAATAAAATTTATAATAAATTAAAAATAAAACAAACAACGAATGCTAGTTTTCAGAGCTTATAGCTTAAGGCAACAATCAGACCTTATTAAGATAAAGTCTCAACTATCACTGACTTGGTAAGTTTTTAATTGCAGGAAAGGTATTTTATGACAAAAATCAACGTTTTACTCGTATAGAAATTTTAGCATAGCTTTATAGTAACCAGGATCCATCGATCCGTCTTTTCAAACAGATCCCACACGTAGCTTGTCAAAGCTGCCTGCGAAAGGACTGAAAGACTCCCGCCATTGTGAGCACTGCTGTCACGCTTATTAGAAATAAGGCGGAATATTTCTAACAATTTGAACTTGAAAATATACCAACATTTTCCTGTTGTAACACTCTTTATAAATTTTTTGATCACTGGAGTCGCATCTTTTTACTTAAAAAATTGGCATCTCTAAGTCAGTATATTAAATTATCAGTTAAAAACAGAAAAGTTTTTGCACCTGGGGCTTAATTTGCATAAAACTTTTGAAGCCAACGGCCACACTATTACGCGATCCAGTGTAAATTGGTATAGTATTTTTGCACCTGTTTATTTTCTGAAATGACCACACTAGCCGCTCTATCATATTCCAGTTTCAGCGCCGATCATATTTATCGTTTCGTTCATAAAATAACCAGTTTCTTATAAGCCAACGGCCACACAAATACGCGATCCAGGTGTGAATCCGTTATGGTATTATGGAAACTGCAGGACCGTTTTGCAGTGCACCTGTGGTTTTTGTGGTGTTTTTCGATTTGAGCTGCGGCCACACTGGCCGCTCGATTCAATTCCAGTTTCAGCTCCAATAAGGCCATCGTATCGTTGAGTAAATAACCAGTTTGAGAGTTTACTGTGAGTCGGAAACTAGTACCAGCGCGCTTTCGTTGCTATCCCCAAATGCAGTAACCTGTTGTTTTTTGTTGTTTTTGATTATTGTGGAAAGTGAAAAACGGAATACCAAGTTAGATACACACAAATCAGGCTCAATTTTAAAATCTTGAATTTATATTCAAAATACAATCCGCCCGAATGTGATGTGTGGTGCCGTGCAACAAGTGTTTTCCTTCTCTTTTTTACAAGTATCTGTGCATGCGTAAAAATTCCACCAACTGAGGTAAATACACCATTTGTAGTTTTCTTCGTACACACACAATTCAAACGGAAAACTAAAATAAAAACTGGTGCCATAAATGTACGACGTTAACATATAAAAAACACTCCTATACGTTAGTTCTGATTAGTGGAATGTGGTAAGAATGTTGCTGCCACTACTGATGATGTGGAACGGAACTGTTGTTTATCGTTTTGGTGCTGAAAAAAAGAAAAAAATGTTGAACAAACTACTACTAAAAGTGGTAACCGTCCATCCGTCGTATTTTAAACTATTCGTGTGTATGCATTTTTATGAGTGCTCCAGTTAACTGCGATTCAGGCGTCGGTAGTGCAATCGCAAGTTGATACGAATGATATGATAATAAAAATTGGGTTGATATCAGCTAATGGCTTACAAAACTTTCAAACTTGTCACCCATTTTGTGTTTGCAATCCATACCGTTGGGCGTTACATGACCCCAAAAAAAGTCGAATACCTGTTGACTGAGAGAACCCGGTTCTCGATTATGTTTTCTACATATTATCTTCGCGACTCTTGGTATGTGTTTGAGCATCGCGAGATGGGTGAAGAAGCTGCCAAAATTATGATAACTAATTAAAATTGTGCGAAATGCTTTTAAAACGTTTTAAACTTTAAACTAAAATGCTTACATATTTATTTTTATTAACAGATAAATAAATAAACCCTCGACAGCCATAAGTATTGGCATAAATAATTAAATATAAGTAAATTGCAGCTATTTTATACGTAAAATACTTATTCAAAGTGCATTTGTGACATATTTACCGGCAGTTGAGGAGTTTCCACTGGTATATGTAAATAAGTGGATCCTGACATACTCCCGGGAGCTCCCAAAATGGATGCAGCCAATCACACTGCTGACGAGGCGCCGAAGGAGAGTGAGGAGAACGACAATGATGTGGATCCGCAGGCATTATCGTTTTGCTTCATTCGGGTGAGTTCGGTGATCAAATATAAACCTACAAAGTTATAGGTAATCATCAGTGAATGTACCAGATAAAGCCAACATTTTGTATTTATATTTATTTTTTAAATGTTTAATTCTGGACTGAGTTATATGTCATTGTTTTGCAGGGCTCAGATCCCAGAGCTGCGACATGTCGAAGTAAACTGCAAAACAGACGCTGCAAATTAAACCAAGAGATTAATAAAGAACTCCGCCTACGAGCGGGGGCTGAAAATCTATACAAGGTCTGTATATGTTAACAGGTAGTCGCTATATAAATTTCGCAATTCTTTCTAAATTGTAACTGAAGTTGCCAGGAAGTTTGACTTAAACCTGAATAAATCCTCTTCCCTTTAGGCAACAACCAACCGTAAGCTCCGCGACACAGTTGCCTTGGAACTGAGCTTCGTCAATTCAAATTTGCAACTGCTAAAGGAGCAGTTGGCGGAATTGAATTCATCGGTGGAAATTTATCAGAGCGAGAGGTGAGATGATCACAACAAGCCATACACATATAAGGGTTAACCTCTAGAACAGGGCTGCTCAGACCGTGAACTTGCGGTTTCTTGAGGCCTTCGGCTTTCCACACACAGAGTACACGAAGCTGGCCGAAGTGCATAAGCGTGAGAGTCGATTCTCTCCAATCGCAGTCCGTTCATCTAAGCGAACGCTCCTGTCACGCGATTGAAAGAAATAATACAAATATTTTCGATTAGACAAGCATTTTTAAAACTTAAAAAAAAGATGCAATGCTTGTACAATATAAATATTAGAGAGATGCATACTGATAACTAATTTTATAGAGAAAACAACTGTTTTTAAATGAATCCTCAAACATTTGTCAGTCGAATGAGATTAAAAACTTAATATCCAAAGAAAATAGGCCATACATTTATTTTTTTTTTAATTTTATTTTGTTTTCATTTTCAATTTATAAACAGTTTCAACAGTGTCATGCCTATGATACCATTGGGCCTAAAAGAAACCAAGGAAATCAATTTTATGGAACCGTTTTCGGACTTCATATTGGAGCACTATAGCGAAGAGCCCTCGATATATATGGACTCCATAGCCGATATAACAGACACCAGACAGGTAAGTGGCCATTTCTCGTATTTAATCGTAACGATTTATTCAACAGTTGTGTGTGTGGTTTGAACACAGGCATCGAAGACGCCATCACGTGATGGCCTCGGCGTAGCATTGCTTTTTCGCTACTACAACCTGCTTTATTATGTGGAACGTCGCTTCTTTCCGCCCGATCGCAATATAGGAGTCTACTTCGAGTGGTATGACTCGCTGACGGGCGTGCCCTCTTGTCAGCGTACGATTGCCTTCGAAAAGGCCTGTACTCTGTTCAATCTGGGCGGCATATACACACAGATAGGTGCCCGGCATGATCGCACCACCGAACGGGGCCTGGACTTGGCCGTTGATAGCTTCTTGAGGGCCGCTGGGATATTCCGGCACATCTACGACACGTTTACAAATGCACCGTCGATGGACCTGAAGCCGCAGGTCCTGGACGTACTCGTTTCCCTCATGCTATCGCAGGCCCGAGAGTGCCTCTTTGAGAAGTTGCAGCTACAAATTGAGGCGTTAGATCTTGCCGAGTCTCGTCACGTAAGGCTATATATATTTCCCTGTCCCTGTCCCTGTCCTCTGCATGTATAAATTGTGTATGTTCCTTTCTCAGTTGTATCGGGACCTGGCTGGGGAGGCGGCACAGCTGTCGTACGAGTACAATGACATGCACAAGAATATCCAAGCGAATGACACACACACCTATCTGCCGGAATGTTGGGCTGGGCTGGTGCCGCTGAAAGCCGAACTCTACAAAGGTGAGGAATCATCATCACAACTCCCCCACACGCACAGTGCACGAGGGTGAACCGTGTGGGCAGCTCTGTCATTTGAATAATTTGCATGTGTATTGTCTACAGCTTTTGCACACTATTACGAGGCGCGCAGCATAGATACGACGGCGGGTGTGGGGGTCTTGTCCTCCCTGTCTAACCAAAAGAATCTGGCTGGCGCCAAATCGAAAGAATCGTTCATTGGCAATGCCCGAGAAGCACAGCGCGTCTCGTTGGCCAGGGACTGTGAGTCCACCGCTTCCACGTCGTCTTCCATTGCAATCAAGCTCACCCACCTGAAAGAAGCAATGAATAGTAACGAAGAGGCGCAGCGCTTGCAGCGCATGTGCCGATACCTGAAGGTAACTCCATCTGCACACCCAAAAAAAATTGTTATAGATACTATACTATAACTATAACTATACTATACTATATACTATAACTATATTGTTAGTACTACAAATTTCTTAACAAGATGCTTATTAATTTGATACTAAAAAGTAAACAAATTTTACTAATCTGCACCAAGCCTTGAGAAAAATTACTAACGCAACAAACAGAAAAGCACTAAACTCTAGCTAATTTTCGTTATCGAATTTTCGATGTAGGTTCGTATAAAAATAATACTCAATCGAAGCTAAAAAGTATAAAAACCATACTATTGAGTATACATTTGATATTATGAAGTATTAAATCTATACTAAAATCGTTATGCTGCTTGAGTATATTTCTACCACAACGCGTAGAAAAGTTAAACTCTTGGTTTTTTTTTTTGTGCAACTTTTTAAATTATTTCTTATTATTCATAAATAAATGCAGAATAAAACCTCTTTAACGGAAGTGATCAAGGAATCGCTGTACAAAACGCAAGAGGAGTACGAGAAATTCAAAGTGCAAGCCTCGGCAAGCAACATAGAAGAGTGCTACGATCTTATAGATCAAGTTGTTGAAGGTAAACCATTAAAAACTTAATTGTTCCTCGCAATTTATTATTATTTAATATCTTTTATAATTTTCAGCTTCCTCAAAGTTTACCTTATCCCTGACGGGGCCCGAATTCACATCGTACAAGGTCGAGGATCCCTTCAAGGGCCTGGGACCCATTGCGATATTCTCGGCACGTCGCCACTGGACAGCGCCGCGCTGTGTGCGCTTACAAAAGGGATCCGTGTCTCTGTCCTCGTCCTCTATATATCACGATGCCGGCACATATAACCCCACGGAACACAGCGACTTGAATCGCTTCAAAGAAGAGTTTGAGAACTTTGGCTTTCATGTGCGCGGCGATGCGCCAGTCATCATAGCCCACGTGGAGATTAATTCGCTGGCTGATGTAGGCTGATGATCCTTACCTGGTTATTAACTGACTAATGATTTGTTAATGTTACAGCTTGGTGGTATCAAGGAGGGCGATTTCATAGTCGAAATAGCTGCCATGGATGTCAAGTGGTATTCACACCAGCAGGTGGTTCAGCTCATACAGTCCTGTGGCTCTGCTCTGGAACTGAAAGTCATAACGCCCATGGATCGCAACTACTTGAAGGTTTTTTGTTTAAATTAAACGTTAAGAGATATACCTATATTAATATTTATATTCCTTTAGCCTCTGTCCTCAAAGGGCTCAATATCCACGTTATCAGCGGCCAGCTCTTCGGGTATTTCATCATCCGGCTCCCCAAGTCCCACGAGCACGGCGACCAAGCCGAAGCTCCAGCTGAAGACCGCCAATAAGGCCAGACTGGTGGGCAGCGTGTCTTCTCGATCATGGAATCCCTTTCGTCGCACGCCCAGCTTAGCTAAAATCTTTTAAGAACTTGAACGTGCAACGTTATATACATACATGTGTCATGAGGCCTTCCAGCGTTTTTCTTAAGAAAGAATTACATTTTTTTATTAAGTTAAACTCTCCGGAGAATATCAAAATATATATATAAAACTAAAACGAAACAAGACGAGCTGATTATATCAAAGTTATTCGGTTTTGAGTCCCCGCCATGGCTCAGTTTATTTATAATTTTTTCTATTCTTGAAAATAAGGTTTTTATTTATTTATATGCTTCATATATAATATATATGCGTTTCGCCACCGTCACACAAATGGTAGCCAAAAAAAAGGACTAAAAAAGTGCTATGGCTTACTTTTACTCTTCTATTTTCTAATGTTCTTTATTTCTAAAACTCTTAAAAATGTATGAACCCGCAGACCCTTAATGATATTATAAATTATTTGTAAATAGTGAATATATTTTATAATTTTTGAAACATACAACCAAAGGTTTTCAACTGGGGAGGTCTTTAGGAAGCGAAATTACATATTTCCCAAGGGTCTTGAAAAACGAAAGACAGAGATGGTCACTTAGGGGCCCTTTGGGCTCTCTTCGAAGAAGGTTCTGTAGGGAAAAGGAAACTCAAATATTCCTTATCAGGCCCACGCCTGGAAGTACATTCAAAAAGCCCCACAAATAAATTCAGCGATATGTTTAATGCAAATGTTAACATATTTACGCATTTTACTCCAAATACAATCATTATAATATCTTAAACATAGAATGTGTGGGAAACATATTGGTATTTTGCGATGGTTTATTGATGAGAATTGGGAATTTGTGTGTTGATTGTGGTATGTATGTTTGCAGGCAGCTCCACTCCGGTTCCTTTTCTTTGAGATTATTCGAAGAAACAAATATTTTGCATTCAAATACTGTCGTCATCGCAACCCCCATGCATATTCATTCGGAGGGAGTGAGATCAACTTCTGGTTCGTTTTCATTGAGAATTTGCGAAAGCAAATCGTAGAGCGGTTCAAGGATCTTTTTGGCGCCAGCATTTGTGAGATTCTTGTAATCAAACATATCGTGATGACTTATGCTACCGTCACTCTGGACCAGACCCTTGTCGATGGCCACTGTCTGGACGCGGTTCAGTTTCTTGGTCATTTCATTGATCAATTCATTAATGCTGGCATTCTTCTCGCGCAACTTATTGGGCAGCTGTCCGCGTGGCAGTAGTGACTGTAAAAACAATTAACAATTATTAAAGATACTAGCAAAAATTCAAAGTACCGAAAAACTTACCGGAAGCAGGATATAAGCGTTGGGAAGCTTTTGCCGTATTTTCGAGACATTTGCGAGAACACCTTCCGCCACCTCGTTGGCACTGTTATTTACATTGTTGGTGCCAACGTGCAGCACAACTATTTTCGGATTGACGTTGTCCAGAGCGCCATTTTCGATGCGCCAAAGTACGTGCTCTGTGCAGTCATCGCGTATGCTAAAGTTAAGGCAGTGCAGTGGAGCAAAGTATTTATTCCACGCCTCGCCGTCTTGCAGTGTCTCGAAAATGCAGTCGCCCAGAAATATGACGTCAGGGTCTTTTTCACGACAATCGGAGAGAAACCGGCGATGTATACTGTGCCACCGCTTGTCTCCGTCTACATCAGGCACAGGCGTGGGCAACACACAGGGATTCATTTTGCAATATGGGGTGTCTAGTATTTAGCATTCGGTGAGAGAGGCGGCGAAATAAACCCACAGTGCATTGGCTCTGCGGATTCGTCCCTTTAAAGATTTGAGGCCGCGTGGTTTTTACCGATTTTATCTTAGCGGGTACATGTAAACAAAAAAAAAAGTAATAATTAACTTTAATAACTGCGTCCTACTTCAAGCTCTGCCAACTCGTTTTTCTGCCACTTCTTTTGTTAACGATGACCAAATAGCCGCAACCCGTATCGATATTTTAAAAATGCAGAATAAGCGCTTTTATTGTCACTTTGCTACAGCTGATTTTATATTTTTGAGTGGTATAATATAAAATATTCTTGCCCACTGGGACTCCTTAAATCGTCTTCATGCGGTTGGAGAATTACATCATTTAATTATAATTAAAGTTGTAGTATATTTTATATTATTATTAGTTTACGTTTGATATGCACTAGAACCTCGATAGTATTCTTCGAAATTTTGTTTTGTGTTTATTTAAATTTATTTTTTACCGGCTAACCCTTACTTTTAAATGTATAACCAACCGCAAGTCAAAAGCTTGTGCCAAACGAAACGATTATTCTGCGTTTTTTCGTGTATTTCGGTATCGATAGCGAAGCAGCGCAAGTGAGAATGGACTATAGTTGGTTTATTAGGCTCGCTACGATAGGTTAAAGGTCTATCGACTTCTGGCACGTATCGTCATCCCTATTGTTCCAACCCGTTTTTTGGACAGAGAATCGGTATTGATATTTGTGTTACCTGTTTCGTGGCATACAAGGACTTTATTTACAAGGTTGGCGTTCTGTATTTCGATGCCTATTTCAATAACACGTAGTAAAAGAGTCCCATGACAAGAAAACACCAAAATAAACATAAGAATTCGCAAACATCCCCTGCTACACAATGTAATGTCAAGTGTTTTTGTGAATACATACGTACATGCATATGTACATAAGTACACACATAAATAGGTTCATTTTAAACGGCGCTTCGAGTCGCAGTTGTATTTACATATGTACATATGTATGAAACGGTTCTGTGTGATTTAACGAATCGTGATAAGTTTCCACTGCACAGTGGCCCCACAAAGGGCAAAAATGTATTCGTTAAATAAAAATTTCATCATCATTTCATGTTTAACTATCGCAGTTTGCTATTGCTATTCTATGTGCTCTCTAGAAAGATCTTCAACCCAGAGAGTGATTAAGTAGTTAACAGGCTAATTAAATAATACAAAATAAGATGGTACCGACACGAACTTGTGCCAAATATTAATTTGAAGCCAGGCCTTGTACCTGTGCCTAACTAATCCTTCGGTAGCACAGTATGCTTTGTTTTTTAAGTCATTCATCATCAAAGATGTCAATTTGGTAGTTTCAAATGTCCAAAGTCATTCCTATTTGTGGTATACTCAGATAAATTTTATTTCCTGGTCTGTGACTTAATTTCCCAAAATATTATATAATAAAAACCCCGATCTCTCTTTCGTTCTGTGTTGCAGTTTGAAAATTATCACGGGAAAGCAGCAACCGCTTTGGTTAGCATCCTGGCAAGACAATGGAAGTGCCGCAGCAAATAGCGTCGGAGCTGCCCAGTACATCATCGTCCAGTGCAGCATCATCATCATCCACAGCCACTGGCTACGACAAGATCGTGTGGACTGGCGGAGACATCACAGAAGCGATGTCGGAGGAGGAGTCCTCAACAAGTCAATTACGACAGATTGCCACGGATTCGGCAGCGTCATCAGATGCAAATCCATCTAAGACATCATATTCGTTCACGGGAACTTCTCTGGCTGGTGGCGGCATTTCAGATTTAAAATCTGGCTCTGCACCTGAAACTGGGTCCAATTCGAACGGCGGCAGCACTACTACTACCAATGGCAGCAGCGAGAACAAGGACAAGGAGGCGGAACAGAACGAGGAATCCCTCTACGAGTGCAACATTTGCCTGGACACGGCCAAGGATGCTGTGGTCAGCATGTGCGGTCACTTGTTTTGCTGGCCATGCCTGCACCAGTGGCTACTAACGCGTCCCAATCGCAAGCTCTGCCCCGTATGTAAAGCGGCGGTCGATAAAGATAAGGTTATACCGCTATATGGGCGCAACAGCACTCGCCAAGAGGATCCTCGGTAATAATAATGATTGGTTTTAATATAAAACATCGAAACATCGAAACTAATTTATTTTAATCCATTTTTGTAGCAACAAAGTTCCACCACGTCCCCCCGGTCACCGCACAGAGCCAGAGCCCGCCCCTGGCTTTCCAGGATTTGGATTCGGTGATGGTTTCCACATGTCGTTCGGCATTGGCGCCTTTCCTTTTGGCTTCATAACATCGTCGCTTAACTTTGGAGAACCACGTCCGGCGGGTAAGGGCTAACTATCCCGCAATCCGAAAGATATAGATATACACTTAGATTTATTCTCTCACCCGGCAGCTGCCAATCGTGGCACAACGCAGTACGAGGACGAGCAAACCCTCTCGAAGCTGTTTCTTTATTTGGCCTTTCTGTGCATCGGATGGCTGCTATTTGCATAGCAAGTGGCAGGCGCGACGCGAGGCAAGAACTCGTAAATAGCAATAATCAATATTGAAATCTGATGTATGCCAAGCGAAAGGCGGGCCGATGAACCATCTCATTTCTGTCGTGAAAGTCGTTGTTGATTTTGGGGAAGCAAATAATAATTACTTTTTACTTATACTTAGAGATGATCGATCTACCTTGATACTTGACACTTTTGGCTGGCTAGTTCGTTTGTCGTTTTTTTTTTTTTTTAACACCGAAAATGGGGGTTGTGAATCTGGTAGATTGAGGCCACACACACACACACTCAACCCACAAAATTGTAAAATTCAAATAGCGTTTTCTCCGGTATACATTTTTCGAAATTGAGTTGTCACCAAAATTTAAAATACATATAAATATATATATATACAATATATGAAACAAAAAAATTGTATGCCTTTTTTATGGGTTATTGTTTACTAAATGAATGTTAGAGGGGGTTGAAAAAGTCAACAAATTTGTCGTTTCTTATTTCCAATTGAAGAAAAGGTTCAGTTTCTCTTATATCTTAATTCGTCCGATTCTAGGGCAATGCGGTTCCAGTGTCGGGAATGCAAAGTCCACATTGCCGCATTTAATCTGTTCAAAACAAGCTTGTTTACTCACACTACCATGATCTTAACCACCAAGCTATTTTACTGGAATTTTAGTTCTACTTACCTCTCTAGGCAACTTGCCCACTTATAAAATTGATTTAATATGCCTTCCAATTCAGAGAAAAAAAAAAAGTAAAGAAAAACTTGTACACCCCGCGCTAAAGATTAAAAAAAAAATACATTCATAGATAAATAAATGAAATTCGATTGTGTGGCTGTCTTGCCCTTTTTAAGCTTCCATAGCTCATGCCTTCTTGTAGGGATTACAAATATAAAACGAACACATAAGCGCATGGGTCACATATTCAGGTCCTGGCCTATCAATCATTAATACTAATCCTTAGAGTTTTACGCTATCATAATGAATTGTGCAAAACGTTTCAAATACTTCCCGAATTCCCGCAATTCCTAGCTTTTTCTTTTATAAATTCATCTGGCTGAGATTATGGAAATTTACCTGTTTCTATCATCTGAAAAGAAGTTGCCCCCAAGGTCAAGAGTTCCGAAACTTTGCTAACAAAAATTAACAATACAACAACTATTGAATTGCCAACTTTAGCAGTTTATTTGATGCATATGTAGCTAGGGGCGTGCCATTTATTCGTCTTCTGAAAACAGTTCCAGTCTTCTAAATCCTTCAGAAGTGCATCCATGCGATTCACACAACGGCACGAAGCAGTGATTGTTGATTCAAATGTCTGCTTTCCGATATCTTCGGGAGTTGCAACGGTCGGTGGATCAGAATCTTCCTCTGTCCATTTTTTGTATCCTCCGGACGCATTTTTTGTAGTAAGAAGTAGTTAAGCAAGCTTGAGACTTATTTGAGAAATTATTTGATTTGACAAAACCCTTATTTTTTAAAGAGCTTTCTTTAATTCAAATGTTCAATACGGCCTACTTTTATCATCTACATTATTTAATTTGTATTTAAAAGTTCAAGAAATAACTGTGTTTCTGATCAAATAAATATGTTAGGTTAGGTTAGGTTAGGTTAGGTATAGGTAGGTAGGCCCTTAGTTGTCCGGATGGGTGTGTATGAACCTGGCGATAGTTTAGGAGGTTTCGAAGTCCTTAGGGATCGACGTGTTTTTCGCGAAAGCAAGTAGTTTGCCAGCCTTTCTCCTGGATGAATCTTTTAGCGTTTTCAATACCGGGGCGCCTAGGTGTCTGATCCTTGCCCGTGGTAGGGCGGGGCACTTGCAGATAAGATGCTCCAAGGTTTCCATCGGATTCATCGCATTTCCTGCAGTTGCCATTATCGGTGATGCCTAGTTTAACTGCGTGCGACGCAGCCATTCTGGTTAGTTTTCCGGGGAACCACCCACTGCGTTTTAAGCCTACCGCCAGGCACCCCCAACCATGGCTACTGATTCACTTCCTTCGGCTTTGAGGGGCCGCAGGAATTGAATCGTAGCCTTAGCTAGACACTGCATTACCCCGGACAAAAGTTACCCGGGATAATACAGTGCCCATTGCCCAGCCGGCACCCTCGTGGAGGGTTCAGTTGGAGGATTTATGCCAGCCTCTCGAACCTAAAATTTAGAATACACTAATTATTGATCAAATATTTAACGTTACTCACAAGGATGGGATTCAATCTTTAGTTTTCGCCGCTACCTTGGGCCTGTCCCCTTTTGGCAATTGATGTTCCAGTTGTCGTTGCTTCATCCGCTTTCCTTGATTTTGTTGTTCATTATACGCGTAAATTTTGAAAAAAGATAAAGGGAATTTATAAAACATTCTACTTTTGATTTAATTTTTACTGTTGCCTAGCGACTCTTGTCTTAGGCGTGATGGGGGTGGCCATCGGCGCTGCCGATGCTCTCTGTGTCACTGGAGAAGTCATCTATGTCGATCTCAAAGCGGGGCATACCCGGACATATATGCCAGCAGTTGCAGAGTTGGACACACTCGCTGCCATCGACGAACCTCAACCGGAAGATCAATCTAGATCTATACATGACCGCCATGTCGGTATTTTGATACGCGGGACCGGCGACAGGCATGCCTTCGGCAGGCATGCCCATAGCCTTGCATTTTTCAAACACTCTGCAAATCAGGTCGTGATCTCGGAGCACGCGATTTTCGAATCGAATATGTAGGCTCGAATACGGCAGCGAGGTGATTCTCTCCAGCCTTCGCTTGAGGTCATACACTAAGGCCGTGTTATCAAGCTTGACTATTAGCGCCTCCCCATCACACCTTTCGTCGACAATTTTTAAATACATTAACATCAAATTCATTGTTAAAAAAGTACTACAAATTTATACGAATAAAAATATATACGAAAAAAGTGTGTTGTTAATTCGACCGCTATACAAGTAGAACTGAGCTAGGTTACAACCAGCTTGGCTTCCCTTACTTGACATTTCTCAAATTGGCATGCTGCGATGAGAATTTGTATTTAAACGAACTTTAAGGCCAAGTTGATCGTGAATTTGTATGTGGAGGCGTTCCATTATTGCTTCTGTCTTGACGTTGTTAAATGCTCCGGATATGTCCACAAACACTCCGAGAGCATATTCCTTATTATGTAGGGCTCTCTCTATAGTGGCCACTAACGAATGCAGTGCCGTTTCTACTGATTTCCCTTTGGTGTAGGCATTCTGGTTGGTCGACATTAGTCTCCCTACATAATTTCTGATAGGTCCTTGATAGGTCCAGCAGCTTTTCGAGTGTTTTTAGTAAAAATGACGTGAGACTTATCGGTCTGTAATCCTTATGGCTTTTGGCAGGAAGACAATCTGAGAGGTTCTCCATTGGATAAAGACAAGCTGTGTATATTTCGGAGAGCCATGGGGTGTTCTCATCTTTGGTAACCTGTAGCATGGCTGGAAATATTCCGTCTAGTCTTGCTGCTTTTTTACCCGCGAAGGAGTCTATAGCCCAGTGGATTCTTCTAGAGGATATTAGATCAGTTGGGGGGTTTTCAATCCCAGTTGCTAAGACCTGGTGCTCATTGGCATCGGAGACCTCCGTGCATCCTGGGAAGTGTGCTTGCATTAGTGCTGTTAGAGCCCCTTCGCTGCCCTCAGTCCACTGTCCGTCGTCGCGTTTAAGCTGATTTTGTACGGTAGGTTGCTTTGCTAACAACTTCCGGAGTCTATCCGTTTCTGTGACCGTCTCGATATCGGAGCAGAAGCGTCGCCACGAGCTTCTTTGCGCCCTGCGTAGTTGTTTCTTGTATTCTCTAAATCGCCTGCTTGGCGATTCTGAAGAATTCCCTAAGGTTATTTCTTTGTTTGGATAGATCCTTGTTCCATTAGGGTGGGTTGATCCTCTTTTTAGTTCTCAATACTGGGCAAATTGAATGATGCGCATCCAGTAATTCCTTGGAAAGGGTCTTTAGGGACGTCTTTCCTCGGCCCCCTTACTGATCTGAAGGATCACGCATTGGCCCCCCCCATTGGGTAATGGGCTCCCAATGTGGAGGATCCTCCAGTCTGTCGTCGGGATGTCCAGGTTCTGTCGCTGTAGCAGCTTCAGCGCACGGTCCCCCTGGATTGCGATGGGGAAGAGTATCTTCGCCTTTGGAATGGATGTGATTATCTCCCTGTTCACCACCTCCAGCTTGGCCCCCTCCCACAAAGCTTCCAATTGGCCGACCGGTTGCGTCAGCCACTTCCGAGTCGGGTCGTCAATGCACTTCAGGATTTTTACCCCATTCTGCCACCCGGCACAATCAAATGTGGGCATGGGAGCCTTGGGGTCCTCCTCCACGAGCCGCGCGTGCACCTTACTCCACCGCGCCTCAGTCATCTTGCCGTTCTCGTCACTCCGGTCAATGAGTGCCACGATCAGATGTCGTTTGGTCACCTCACTCCTCGCCTCCTTGGGCCCGCGTTGCCGCTTGCTCAACGGAGCGTCCTTGGCTGCGCTCTCGGCGTCTAAGATTATGGAAATTTTCCATTTACTATCATCTGGAAAGATTTTGCCCAAGAGTTTCAAAACTTTGCCCAGGGCTAATAAAAATAAACAATACAACAACTATTAGTCAAATTGCCTTATTTAGCAGTATATTTGATACATATGTAGCTAAGGGCGTGCCATTTATTTTTCTGACAAGAGTTCCAGCACTTCACACACTTCGCGTCTTCTAGGTCTTGCATTATTTCATCCATGCGATTCACACAACGGCACAAAGCCGTGATTGTTGAGTCAAGTGTCTGTGTCCGATATCTTCGGGAGTTGCAACGGTCGGTGGATCAGAATCTTCCTCTGTGTCCATTTTTTTTTAATCTTCTGGACGCATATCTTGAGACTTATTTGATTTGACAAAACCCTTATTTTTAAAGAGCTTACCTTGATTCAGATTTCCCTTAATATAGAACACACAACGCCCTGCAAGTCTAAGACTTATCTGAAAACGTGTTTGATTTGAAAGAATTCTTTTTTTTTTACAGAGCTCACCTTGACTTGAGACCTATCTGAAAACTTATTTCATTTGACAGAACAAATGTATTTTACAGAGCTTATTTTGATTCAAATGTTCCATACGGCCTACTTTTATCATCTACAATATTTAATTTTTATTTAATAGTTCAAGAAATAACTGTGTGTTTCTGAAAAAATAAATAGTTTTCAAAGGAAAATCACTAAGCTTAAGCAATGTTCACGAATTTCATAAATTGACGAGATGTCGCTGAAGTAACTTTGAAAATGTCCCACTGATTTTGTGTAATTGATGAGGTCTGGCTTAATTTCTACGATTTCTCCTTCATCCCAATGTGATTAAATGATACATACATAAATGGATGTACATACATTCCTTTTAACATCACTTCATCAAATTAGCCTGCAGTTCATATAAAGCTCCGTACTCAGACACGCGAAAAGTGTTCCTAAGCATTGAGCCAAAATGAGAGGTCAATACTCACCCTCTCGCTCTATCGTACTGCTTAGGAACACTTTTCGTGTGTCTGAGTACGGA
>VNJZ01010156.1:0-143140 GCA_008042795.1 Drosophila asahinai | reverse complement strand
TGCATGAAAAAAATTCATGCATGAAAAAAATTCATGCATGAAAAAAATTCATGCATGAAAAAAATTCATGCATGAAAAAAATTCATGCATGAAAAAAATTCATGCATGAAAAAAATTCATGCATGAAAAAAATTCATGCATGAAAAAAATTCATGCATGAAAAAAATTCATGCATGAAAAAAATTCATGCATGAAAAAAATTCATGCATGAAAAAAATTCATACATGAAAAAAAAATCATGCATGAAAAAAAATTCATGCATGAAAAAAAATTAATGCATGAAAAAAAATTCATGCATGAAGAAAAATACATGCATGAAAAAAAATTCATGCATGAAAAAAATTCATGCATGAAAAAAATTCATGCATGAAAAAAAATTCATGCTTGAAAAAAATTCATGCGTGAAAAAAATTCATGCATGAAAAAAATGCATGCATGAAGGAAATGAAAAATTCATCGATGAAAAAAATTCATCGATGAAAAAATTCATCGATGAAAAAAATTCATGCATGAAAAAAATGCATCGATGAAAAAAATCATCCATGAAAAAAATTCATCGATGAAAAAAAAATCATCGATGAAAAAAATTCATCGATGAAAAAATTCATCGATGAAAAAAATTCATGCATGAAAAAAATTCATAGATGAAAAAAATTCATCGGTGAAAAAAATTTATCGGTGAAAAAAAAACACCAGTGAAATTTTTTCACATACATAATTCACCATTATGTAATACTGGCCACTTTTCCAAAACTTGTTGTGGCGAAACGGCTGGAGCTAGTTTATTTATTTAAATGACATATAATAAGGTAATATTTAGACAATTTTTCTAAAAATGTTTTATGGAAAAACATGTATAGGAGTTATAGGGAATCTCCTGAGGCCCCTCTAAATAAAGTAGATTTGCGGTTGATTGAGGTCCTTTCAGTCCACAGAATCGTCCGATATGAAAACCAAAATATGCATTAGTTAAAGAATAATTGGCTGGAAGTATCACCGTAGAGTTTCGTTTTTTTTTTTTTGAAATTAAAGAATAAATTCTTGGCTAAAAAAAAGTTGAATTGTTAAATAAAAAATATAATAAAAAATACAATTAAAAAACCCCGACGGTGATACCTTGAGAATTGGTTGCAGAAGCTGTGTGCAAAATTTCAAAACGATTGGTTAAGTAGATTTTTAGTAATTGTATACATCGAACATAAATTGACCTCCATTTCAACTACCCATTACATTGTTATTTTTGCTGCGATCGATGTCAAATTCAAACTTTATATTCTAAAGATGTTGGGCATTTATACAAAAAATTTACGAAAAAAAATAAATAAATAAATGAGATGCCAGATCAAATAAATAAATGGCAACCCAAAAGCGGGCCAGATCACTCGCGCGGAACCTAGCAACATAATTTTCAGAACACTATGTTCCGTGCGACTGATCTGGGCCATTTTGCACAAAAAGTTTTGATGAAAAAAAAATATATTTAAAACCATGGATCTATCCTGCAGATTTTTTTTAAAAGCAACTAAAGTTATGCTGAGTTTGAAAATAAATTCTTTTGCCTATTTTCTTACTCACCTTTGATATTTTTCAGTGTACCAGTAGTCTATTTCCCTTCAATTTTGTAATTTTGCAAGTCATTCTTATATTATATTTATATTTATTTGATGACCTGACGAACTTTTTAACTTAAAAAAGGCAAAATTGTCTACTATTTCGCAGCTTAAAAATATTTTCAATTAAAACTCTTTATTTTGTCAGCCAAACAAATTAAATTAATTTTTTTAAATAAAATGAATTATTATGGAATTGTTTTTAAATAAATATTAAATAAATTGAGTTAAATTTATTTTAATTGCACTTTTGTTTTCGTTCGCTTGCTTCGCCGGCCGGCGTTGTTGTCAGCTGTCATTTGAGTGGCTGGGTGCCGACCCCTGCTTTATAATATGTCAAACATTTTTTCTGAACATAGCTCTCACTTAATCTTTATTAATACTACAAATATTGACTTAAGTAAGTTGATTCCCTTACGAGTCTTACATACTCTCAGATTTCATGAGAAGTCCCCGACTGTTAATTTTTTAGTTTACTTGTAAGGCAAAAAAAATCTGCTGAATCTCTTACCTTGACATTAAACCTCTCACTTTTATACGCTATCAACTTATGAGTTTTTTACCTCAGCTTTTTCTGGTAGTAAAAGTCAGGGCTCATAAACCCGCTGGACTCTAAAAACTAATAGCTCGCGAGGACAGGAAGCTGCCGAGAGTTCACTTCCAGGTTCTATTTTAATGGGGACGCGGAAGGTAAAGTGTGAACAAAGAAATGAAACTCTTAGATTTTATTTTTAAAATATTGCATTTTATTTGTGAATAGCACGAAGCTGTGGTTGGTGGTGGTGGAGGTGTTGGTGGTGTGGGCGGTTTGTGTGTGGTTTTTTTGGTGGTTGTGGTGGTGGCATTTTGCTGAAATTTTCGTCACATTTAAGACTGGGTTTAATTATTTAATTTGCTTCGCATATTTGACATCTACATTTAATGACAATGAGTAGGACTTTTCACGGATTTGCATTCTTTGAACATCAATATTTTGTTACGTTTAACTTTATATTTTTACTCTTGTAAATATTTTTGTTTCTTTTTTTTTGTTTTGGTTTTGATTAAACTTTCTGTGAACATTTACTGAATAATGCTTGTTATTGTATATTGGTTATCGCTATGTATGTACTATGTGGGGCTGTGCACAGTCAACGAAGTAACTGGGGGCTAAAGAGAGCTCTCGATCTGGAATCTGGAGGGGTCGGTAAGGTTCCTTACCCTTGGAGCTGGTTCAAGAGCTCCTCAAGAACTCGAAGAAGTTTGAAGATTTATCTTTAATCCAATTCCATTTAATCGCAGTGACTTAAAGGAGGTGCCAGACTCAGACCAAGGACCCTTGCCATATAATACATATTATCCTTAGGTGCGCGTGTATATATAATCTGAACAACAAAAAATATAACTCTCTAGGCGATCGCTGCTGCTTTCGATGTTCTGAAACTTTCCGTTCTAAAACTGAAACCGAACTATCTATCATATCTATCAGCTGTGTGGCTCTGGATCTGAGGGGACTCAACGTGGATCAATTAATCAATATCAATCTATCAATCAATCAGGCAACGCAAGCTGAAGGCGGTGGGATCTCTCTGATCAGGGGTGACTATCTCAACGGTCTCTATATCCTTCTACTTTCATATCTTTTCGGTTTTAGGTTTTCTAAGGTTCTTGGCATTTTTCAGTTTTTGGTTTCCGATTTTCGTTTTTCGACTTTGTCATCGTTTTTTTTTGTGGCTGTTAAAATACGTTAAAATTATTGTTTTATCTCATTAATTTAGTAGTTTTGTTTGGTTTAATCTTAAGGTAATATAGATTTAAGTACACACATATATATATATATATCTGTATATGCTTGTATACGTGTCCGTCTGTATTGTATATATATCTTTTATGGTACTCGTGTTCTTGGTATCCGCATTCGCATTCGTATTTGTGTGTATATTTAGTTAAAGTAATTTGTTTAAAGTAATTGCGTTTACATTTATTTCTATTGAAGTTGCTCTCTTTAATTTGACACTAATTTTAGGTTTCAATTCTTGTTTAAAGTTTAAACTCTGTTCCATTAAATCGAACATTTGGTTTTTTTTTGTGTGTGTTTTACTTTTGTTTTTTAAGTTTACTTAATTTTTTGCTTAGATTTCTTGCATCTGTGGAAATAAAACATCGCATTGCAAATATACGCTCCGTTTATTCTCTGTAAAAAATAAAATCGTGTAGCACGAGCTCGAGATTTCGCTCGGATAAGTTCACAGTTAGTCCCTAAAGATCGGTATATAGCCTCACTACGTGGAAAGTACGCGTCAACTAGTAAAACTCGGCCAACTCCGCGAGATCCTCGCATTTCCTTGAATGAAAGGGGAGCGAGCCGGAGGCGGGGCAGGTGGTAATCGGTCATCAGATTGGTCTATCCGGGCAGAGATCCGCGCCTATCTGGGCAGCCGCAGGTGGAGCAGGTCACTGGGTTAGACGCCCTGGGCCAGGCTCTCCTTGGGCAGGGCCAGGATCGGCTGCTCCACGCCCTGGTGGTGCGGTATGATGAACGGCGAGGTCAGCATCTGCAAGGGTCTGCAACGAAAGCAATGAGTGCCTGGTTCCCTGAACTCTCTCGCAGCTCGAAGTACAGGGGGGCAACGGCAACTCACTCAGCGAAACTGGCCGCGGTGACCATCGGCTGGCGGACCGAGTGCAGCGCCTGCGAGTTCTTGGCCCTGGCCAGCAGGCTCATCACCGTGCGCTTGGTGGGATTCATTCCGGAGCGGGGAACCCCCAGCAGCGGCCGCTTCCTTCCCAGACCGCCACCTGTCGCACACAAAGTTCAGAGCGTTATTAAACACGGAGCTAGGTAGGATTTTGAAAGTCCAGAGACTGCCACGATGCACTGACCGTGATTAGTAGTCGCTAGTCATCATCGGCCCAGCCCTTCCCTCCTCCACTCACCTATGTTGATGGTCTTGACGTTGCGCAGAGCGGGATGCAGCAGGGCGGCGCCCGGTGGCTCCAGGAGTGTTAACGCGGATGCGGCCGCCTCCCCGTCGCCGGACAACTGCAGGGCACTGGCACTCGCCTGGTTGGTGGGCAGGCCGGCCATGGTGGCCCCCACTCCGGTGGCGGGCTTCAGGAGTCCTCCGATTCCTGCGGCCGTCAGCTGATGCTGCAGTGCCACGGCCATGGCTGTGGTGTGCACTGTGGATGGATTGACGGCGGACAAAGGGTGGAGAGAACGGTGAGTGGCAGCCAGAGGATTGCGTCGAACAATGGCAGGACAGGAGCCAGACTTTGATAGCCAAGGCACACACAATGCCCAGTTTAGATTAATTATCCCTATGGAAGCTATATCATTGTGATTGAGGACAATTTTGGCCATTCAAAAGGCTATTACGTGGAATCTTTGGGTACATGTGCAAGTCACATAAATCTGTGCTCGGATTGGGGTGAAGATATCGTTTCTGAACCCAGAATGAATTTGATTTGAGGATTGATAAATCTATGGAAGACCTAGAATAATGTTTTATAGTTGATTACCGCGGGTTTACTATGCTTGATACATGTATTCCACAGTTTTAGGGAACTTTAAAATAATCTATCCACAAGGACTAATAATTTCATATGCCCAAGATATAAATCTCAAATTTCAAGCAGACAATTCTTAACCAATGCTATCCGCCTCTGGAAAACCTCCCACATAACTTAAAGACTATTAGGTGTGCAACTCAGTTTAAATTAAAAATTAAAGAATATTTAAAGTAGAACAAACAAAAATAGTAAACGAAAATAAAGATAATAGAAGTATGAAACAAAAATAAAAAAAAAAAAAATAAATAAATAAAAACCAAAAATAAAATATATATAAGTAAATTGTCAGATTAAGAAATATTATTTAAAACAAACTCGTAATATTTATGTGTGTCCATTTTGACTACTGCAATAAACATAAGTTTATTCTTTTCGCACTAGGATATTAATAAATAAATAAATAAAAAGACTCAGACATATAATTAACTCAATAGACTGCAAAAATCGTATGGCGTTACGCATATTTTTGTTAAATTTTGGTATTTGGGAAGACTCTGTAGTTTAAAATACTTTGATCAGGCCTCAATCCATTTTAAAACCTTTCATTTACCTACTTGTATTATTACAGAAAACATTCCCCATCGATTAAAATAACTATATTCGCTAGGCAAACAATATATTAATTATAATTTCATATAAATACTATAAAATTCTCTCTGGGATTCTGCTAAAGGCTTAGTTAAAGTACTGATAGAAAGGCCACTATATATTTTAATACCACATATGTAGTACCCCTAATTACTACTTTGAAGTTCTGTAAAAAATCCCAAAGCCCCCCCCTGAAGCCTCACACAATAAACCCGTAATTTTCTTGACTCTCGGCTGGAGCTGGATTATGTTCATTGGCCCTGCCAGGCGCCACATCAGTGGCTGCAGTAAATTCCAATTAATAGTCGAGCTCCCAGCTAAGCCAGTGTCCTGCCGAAGGATTCCACTTACGTGCTGCCGCTGTTGCCGGAGTCGCCTGTCCGGAGAGATGCTCCCCGCAGGCAGCCGCCGCCGCTGCACTGGCTCCGCCGTGGGCCTGCTGCAGGAGCTGGTGGAAGTGCGACTGGTGGCCAGCGCCGTGATGGTGCTGCTGACTGTGGTGGTGCTGTGCCTGCTGCTGCTGTTGCTGCTGCTGGGGCTGCTGGTGGTGTCCATGGGCATGGGCAGGGTGCAGGTGGGCGTGGTGCGGATGCTGGTGCGGATGCGGGTGCGGGTGCTCGGAGCTGGTGGTGCTGATGCTGGTGATGCCGGCAATGCCCAGGCTGACGCAAGTGGGCGAGCATTCGAGCTTGTCGACGGTGGACAGGCACTCCATGCCGCTGGCGTCGACGTCCGATTTGTCATCGTTGGACGTGTCCATGTCGGCGAGTCCGCCGCCCAGGCCGCGCCCGCTGCTGCCGCCGCTGGAGGAGGAGGTGGTGGCGCCGGCTCCCTGATTACTGGCATTGATGGTGGGACTCTGGGAGTCGTCCAGGGAGTGGGCGCCCAGCGTGGGCGTGGACGTGAGCGCTTGCATTTCCCACATCTGCTCCTGTCGGATGTCGTCGTGGTAGTCCTGTGGGGATTAAAGCGATGGGATTTTGCATACAAATACAATATTGTGTCATTTAAATTGTTTTATTAATCTTTAATCTAAAGAGAAAATGGGGCTACTTTGGAAATTATAATTCCTTCGATCCTAAAATTGTTTTTGGTTTGGTATTTGTTGGTTTTTAAACGGGTTAAATGGTACTCTAGGACTTTTTCGTAATATTAATGTATCGGTATTGGCAAAAGCCTAAAGGAACCATTTTGAAAGAGGTATTAAATTCCAAGTTCAAGATCAAAACAAGGAGTATGAGAGCAAGATAGCGACTAGTAATGAGAGTGAGTGCAGAATGACGAGTAAAGTTAACGTGACTGAGAACAAGCGAGAGTTTTAGCCTTTAACAACGAGTTTATTTTTCGTTAAAAATAAAAACAAAATATGAAATAAAAGTTAGGAAATATAGTTACAACTTCTATAGAAGAAGGAATATGCATCTTTAATTTAAATACAAAAAGGATGAGTGCAGAACGACAAGTAAGGGTAAGGAGAAGGAGAACTAGCGAGAGCAGGCGGACGACGAGAGAGTTGAGTTTCAGCCTTTAACGACAAGTTTCTTTTTCTTTAAAAATTAAATTAAATAAGTAAAATAGTTGCGTATTGACGGACCTAAAGGTAAGCAACTTCAACGCATCTTCCAGGTAGTACTGCCCTGCCCTGCTGTGTGGGATTAGTTGTGCAGCCAGAGGAACACCTCAATCGAGCAATTAAATTTAATTCACGTTTCTCTGGCCGCCGTCACCGCCGCTTGCAATAAATGCGAATTTTATTGGATGTCAATTAAAAGTTTGTGCGCAGCCACGTTTCATGTGTCGCCCGCGGAACACCCTTTGGGCAGATGCCGTCCTGGCCCCGGCACACACACATCTGGTAAATGAACGGGGTATATATATATCTGAGTATCTGTGAGTGCTTAATGCAATTATGTGGGTGGCGGCGAGGTGTGGCTGTGGGCATGGGTGTTGGCTTTGATGCGATAGATACACGCAGGAAACGCCACTCCGGTGAATACACATTTCACCAACCCCATTAACCAACTAACTCGTTTATGAATATCTCTGAATTTGCAACCAAATCGCACACAGCAGCACATGTATCTATTTCCTAACATTTTACTACGCCGAGAACTGTCGCATGGGGCGGCGTTTTTATGGCACTCGCCCGGCGAACATAAATCCTGATTGCAGATGCCATAAACAATTTCCCGCCAGGTGGCTCAAGCTTAAATGTGTCACAGATGAGATTTGCAGGGACTGCCAGACCGCTCGCACCTCAAAGTAACCCCAGCAATTTATCTAAATTGAAACAGTCTCTGCTTTCCACACCTCCATATCGCCCCCGTATCTCTCTCCCAGCTCGAGATATCAAATAATTTCTATGCAAATTTTCGTCGTGTGTAATCAGATCCGAATAACTCAGGGGGAGTCGCTCTGAGACGCTCTGAGCCGGGCTAGGACACCGTTTTCATGTTGCCAACAGCTGCCAGTCAAAGGTTGGCCAGGATGTCAATATATTAGATTACCCAACTTCGGATCTCTCCATGCATCTGGCAGATGTGGAGCGTATCCGGGCTCCAAGACAATGCCTCGTCACGTGGGGAGGTGAGAATTGAATTTTGTGGCGAATTATTCATAGATCAAAGCGGGTTCTTAAAGCATAATTTGCAATAAGCAGGATACATTGTGCTCATTTATTATTCCCAGCAACCCACGGATGCGGGCGGGCACTGCAACTGGGCCAGATAGATGCCCTGGCATTCCTTTTAAATTGCTCCGTGTCCACTCCCCACAATTCTGCTTGCATCTTAAAGAAGATGTATAAATAAAGTATGCCGGCGCCGGGCAAGTGAGGATGATGCCCAGGACGTGCCTTGGTCCTCCTCCTCCCCATCTCCCCTGTATTACTGAATCCCCACATCCCGGTCTGCTGCGCTGCAGATAGTAAACGGTTAACATTTGTGTCTCAAGTGGAGGAGCGAGGAGCTCCAAAAGGCAAGATGTAAGGATAGCGGACGGAGTCCCCCCTCACACACGATGGCTCTACAAGATGGCGATGGCTATACCGATGGCGATGGCGTGTCGAGCGCCACACAATGGACAGAGGAAGATGCCAGCCAAGTTTCCGAGAGCCAAGAGGAGCGGGCGTGGCCCGTCGAGTGCCGCGGGTGAAAGTGTGTAGATGGGTGTGGGTGCGGGTGTGGGTGCGGGTGTGGGTGTGGGTGTGGGTGGCAAATGTAATTACAGCACAATGCAATTTAGTCAGCGAGCGCGGAGAGCAGGAAACTCGCTGCATGCCACGCGAACACGAGCAACACGGAAGCTGAAGTCGATAACGAGCACAACCTTGGAGGAGAACAAGTCCGCCGAGCTCCAACACTCCAACGCTCCTCCACTCCTGCCACTCCAGTCTTCCTCCTACACTCACCGATCAGTTTGCCATGACTTTGGCAAATTCGCCTTTAATTAAAGTCGTCAGCGAGTGGAGAAAACTTTTATAAAAAACAACATTCTTTTCGAAAGTTATCCAAAAAAGAAAGCAACAGAATCCTTGAGAATGACTTTCTAGAAATTTTGTGGTTGAAAATATATTCTAAGGACTCGCAAAGCCAACACTCCTGAGATTAAAAAAAAATAATCTTGTGTTTATAATTACCTTGAGCAAGGTTTAAAGTGCTTTAAGTCTAAGGAAACAAGGAGAAGGTTTTTCTTTGTTAATAATCTGTATTTTATCTGTGGAGATTTTTAAGAATTCATTAAGGAAATAAGCTAGGATTTTTTGGCTTAACTTTTCTTAATTTGATTTGAATATCATTTGGCTTTGTCTTTCAATAATATAAGAACATGTTTCTTTGAGCAAAGAAGAATTGGAGAAATATCTGCTTTCTTTTTTCTCAAATGTAAAAAAAATATTCACAATTTATTTTGTCGAATTATTATCTTAGAAAAGCATTAATAAAGTGTTAAAGTTTTGCGAAAAATACTAGTAACTGTTTCAAGAGCTCTTAGAACAAATTATTTTAGAGAGATTTAAATTTCTCCTTTATAAAATGTTAAAATATATTTATCGCAAATTTTTCTTATTATTTGAATAGTAAACATAAACTCCTAACGATTAAACACAGCTGATTTGAACCAATTCCATTAAATAGGTTACTTAATATTTAATAATATTTATTCTATGCAAATTCATGTAAACAGTATAATTTAATAAGAATTTTCTCAAAGTGCACTCCTCGCTGTCATAACTTTAAGCCCCGTGTCCTGGCAAACTTTAAGATGCTCATTTGCGTGCCCATGGAGCGGCCAAAACTTGAATCATTAATGGGTATTAAACACAAACAATGCCGAAAGGGGAGTCTCGCGGCTCTTGGCCCGAAAAAGGTCCAACCAAGTTCCCCCCCAAAGTCCCACAAAAGGCCGACTCACCGGAACCAGGAAGCGTCGCACTTCCGCCAGCGCATAGGCGATCCGGGCATGGGCCTCCGCGGGAGCGGCGAAGGTCGAGATCTCCACGTGCAGGTCCTCGAAGAGGTGGGCATAGCGACTGTCGCCGCTGGCGCGCAGCTCCTCCTCCTTCCGGCGGTCGCGCATCGAGCCGCGTCCCAGCACGGCCATCTTGCACATGGTGTCCTCCTGCAGGCGCTTCATCGAGTTGCCCTTGGGTCCGAGCAGTTTTCCCACGAAATTGAACTGCGGTCCGGACAAAGGGAAATGCAATGAAAATTCACCTCCGCTCTTCCACTTTTCCACTTACCTTGGGGTGATCTCGCACCGGCACCGCCACTTTGACGGCCACCTTCACGGGCTTGTCGCGTGTGATGTCCAGCATTTTGAGTTTCTCTGCGGGAAGGCAAACAGGGAAATGCATTCGGCTTAATGGGCGTGTAATTAAACGTGTAATTTAACTTTATGGTGGTTGAGGTCAAGGAGACCAGCAATTGAGCAATTTAATAGCCCCTCTTCCGCTGGAAAAGCCTTTTCCCTGCTTCTAGTGTTGCACAAATAATATAAAATGTAAGCAATAACCAGTGGTAGTTAGACATTTGCCATAAAAAAATAATTACACTTCCCTTTTACTGTAAGCCACAAATGTTTATTTTGATACAAAGCTAGGGCTCCTTATGAAAACATGGGAAAATAACCAATTTATACAAGACAAACTTTTATTAAAAAAATAGGTCAATAAAGAGTAGAAATATTCCTAAATAAATACTTCGTCCCATTAGAAAATAAATGTATTTGTTTGCTGAAAGAAATGAAAGAAATAAAGTCTATCTTATGGTTTAAAGTGGGAGTTGGAAAGCTCTTAAGAAATTATTAAATTCCTTAAAATCCTCCTTGATGTCTTGAAGTTAATTGAAATGATTGTCTTTCAGCCACAATGGCAACACATTAATTTGATTCAATTAAACAATAATTAGGTCAAATTGTTCAAGCTGCAAAATGTTGTATTATCTACATATTAAATGCACGAAAATGATTAATTTTAAAGTCAAACGTGCCTTGAAATCGAAATGGATGAATTTATTAATTAAAATTATTATTACTCTGTGAAAACATTCTCGTTGTCATTAAAATGTTTAACCAGCCGATGCTTATTTAAGGTGAAATTAAATTTGAAAATGCCAATTTGAGCATAAAGAGCATAAAGAGGTGGAATTAAATTTATAAATATTTTTAAAGGTGTGAAGTGACTTTAAATGTCCAACAGGCTTAAAACTAGTTTGTTAACAAATATTTATATAAATTTAAAAAGTAACCATCAATTTGCATAACGAATTTTGTCAAAGAAACGAACTAATTGGTCCAATATATTTTATTTAAATGTGACAACAAGTAGTTACTTCCTTTTACTCGCACTTCTGTGTGAAAATAACTTTATTTAATGTTGCAATTCAAGCTCTGAAATTGTGTGGAAGCAAGGGACTCCGCCTCCATTCATTTCCTGTCAGCGCTATCAGGTGAATATAACTATATATACATATATATTCCACACTCTCTGTCCTCCCCCAGACTCCACGTTGTATTCTCTGCGTCAGCTGCCCTCATAAGTATGCTACTGTCGGCGAGTTCATCGGATTATCTCGAGCTGACTTGTGTCACCTACTCAGCCTGCATCCTTCGCACACTCGCACCTCCCCGTAAATAGTATCTGGTATCTCTGTATCTCGTATCTCTGTATCTTTAGCTGCCCGCAGCAGACGCTGCGACGTCTGTAAACATTTGGCGGAGCCTTAAAGACAGGCCATGGATGCGACTCCTTCTCCGCACCTGTCCCTCCTCTCCCGCTCTCTCTCTCTCTCGGTTGTTTGTAACTAATTAAGCAAAATGCTTCTGCACACACACACACAAACAAATACAAGCCGAAAAAAGGGGCAGAGGCTAAGAGGGGGTGGGGGTGGGGGCGGTGACAGGGGCTGGATAAATCTGTTGACAGGCCCAAACATGAAAACATTTTTGTTTGCTCTTCAGCTCAGGCTCAAGTCTTGGCAAGGACTCACGGGGACACACACAAACACAAACAGCAGGCGAAAGCGAGAAAGACACACACCATCTCACACCTTGAGACACACCCACACCCACACCCGCACACACACACGTGCACTCACACCAAGGCATCGTCACTCATTAGCAGGCGAAATGGCTTTCTTAACACCTTTTGTCGTTGCCTTTTGCATGGAATGCAACATTTGCATGCACCAGTGCTGACAGTCTGACTGGTTTCGAGCTAAGTTAATTTTTTTTACCTTGTAAACATAATTATTTCAATGGCTATAGGGTTTAGGAGAATTATAATTTAATGAAAAGAGAACATTTATTGAACAGGCAGAATGACCCATTAGCATATTTAGCCATGTCCGTTTGTCCGTCTGTCCGTTCTATCTCACAGGAGATAACAAATCTCGAAGAATATAAGATCTAGAGCTATCAAATTAAGTGACAAGATTTTTATATTTTGAAAGCAGATGAAATTTGATTTAAAATGTAGCCACACCCATTACCGCCCATACATTATATCAAAGTAAATGAATGTAGATCGTGAATATAAACTATATAAAATATATAGCTTTGTGCGGACGGTACCTAAAAAGTTTAGTACAATTGGATTATAAACGTGCGAGTTATTAGACAGTAAAGTTATATCTTCAATCCTTAAAACTATCTCGCTTGCTCTCGCACTCACACTCGCCTCAGCTGCTTGAGTCCGGGCTGGTGCGAGCCAAAAATGTAATTTAATTTAATGCACTTGGCTTTGAGTAGTATTTCATAGTCAAGCACACTTGACTGTAGCTTTCTGAACACTTGTTTTAAATAAATTTTTTATGTCTATTAAGCTATCATTATTTTATATAAAAACTTAACTTGATTAATAACAAATAAGCAAGTCACAATGATAACCACTAGGACCTATCGAATAATTACGCAAAAGTGTAACTACAGGCTATTTGCTTTGTTTTCAAAAGTCCTTTTACTTTTTTGTCAACTGCAGGACACCACTGGCATTCCCTCGGAGGGTAGCTGCTCCACCTGTTTTCCACCTGTTTACCTGAGAAGGCCCTCTGTCTCTACTGTCTCACTGGCAGTGCCCTGTCAGTGGCAGCAACATGCATAAGTAGCTGGCAGTTGTCAGCGAAGAGCACTCTGACGGACTCCAGGTGAGAGGTGAGAGGTGAGAGAGAGGTACTATTTCGGGCACTGGCAAGTAGGTGAAAGCGCAGATCTGTGTTAATTGTTTGGCATTGGAGCCGCCATAATATTTATGCTGGCACAAAGAAAAAACAGATATCTGCCCCTGGGAATAGAATGGCAACACAGAATTCCCTGTGCTGCTTGATTAATTACGCTCATCAGTAGGAGACGGCGAAGGAGAGCGAGGGGAGCTGTTGGCTGCCTAAAAGGATATCCGTGTTCTCGCTCTGGCCGCTTGTCCCACAGAAATTAGATTAATTTCCATTTCATTCAACATTGTTTGTACTGATTATTCGAGGGGAAAGCCAGAGCCAGAGCAGCCAGAAAAGTTGTCTTGTTGTTATTCCCTCGGCCCGGGGACTTTTCAATTAGCGCCGTTTCAACAGCAATTAAATTCGCCCGAAATAACTTTTTACTTTAATAAATTTCCATCTTCCCACGGAATGGGCAAAATGCTATCGCTTTTATTTGAAATAATCTATGCATATTTGTTTTAATTAAACGATATTTTCACAATTGTCGTGGTCGCTGTAGCTGTCGGTGTCATTGTCATTGTCGTTGTCCTTGCGGATCGATTCGTTTGCTGGGTAAAAATAACTCTACCCATCTTGCATTTAAAGCGCCATTAATTGGTCTTTTACACAATGATTATGCAAATTTATTGATTTACCTCCGCCGCTCGAAAGAGCAATAATAATAATAATTACTTTTCGTTCTCACAGCCCTCGCTCTGGCAATAATTATGCCAGCATCGAGCGAACTTTCTGCACACTTTCCGCCCGGTTCAATTTGGCAGCGCTTCGGTTCTGGTCTCTGGTTTCTGGCCAGAAGGTGCGAGCGAATTTGGCCGGCGCCGCCTAATCTCCACTAATTTATGGCCAGCACGGCCATTAACGTAATTAGGTATGCATTTCAGGCCACCTGGATATCCGCACCTCCTCCGCTGCAGCGGAGTCCTGGCAGCGATTCAAGTTCTGTGAATGGGGGAGCACTTGGCTAAACAGTTGATGGTGTAAATCAGATTTAAATATCAACTGGCCACAGCCACAGGACACAGGACACGGGACACCGGACACGGACTTTAGCAACTGACATTTCCTTCCTCTTTTGCCTTGGTTTTTCCTGGGATTCCTTGGCTTTTCCCTCCTGCTACTTCCCTTCCCGCGGGGCAGGTTGCTAAACATTTGCTCAGTCACTGCAATTGTTTCCGCTGCCACTTTTTGTTGCTTATGCTGCTCTGCCTCTGCTCTGCTCTCTCTGTGTGTTGTTTGCCGATGCCCGATGCCCGATGCCAGTTGCCATATTTTCCGTATTTTCCTTTTGCGCGCCGCCTTCGTTTGGCCTTTCCGGGTCATTTGCCCGTCCGGAAAAGCGGAAAACACTGTCCTGGGCTGCTGCCGACTCTAGACTCTGGACTTTTCCTTAGTCGCCGCCTTGGGGCCAGGCACTTGAGCCAGCACCCTCGACCCCCGGCCCCCGATCCCGGATCCCCGAACCCTGCACTGGGCTGGAAAATGCCTGGAAAAACCCTCTTCAGAGCGATGACGCTGTCTTGGGCATGATATATAACCCTTTTATTTTCCCAACCCCCCTGGCACCTGCCTGCACGGAGAAAAACAAATTCCGACAATCACTGGTGTCACAGACTGTCTGTGACAGAAGTCAGTGGAGATTGCAACACAAAAGTTTGCGGCTTTCGAAAGTTTGACACAAAATATACTTATTATATTTTTCGGCTGCTACTTTGTATTATGGGGGTTTCCCCAGAAATCTCTAGAGATTAAAAAGCACTGGTTGAAATATTATGAAGAAGAACAAAGAAACTGGAAGGAAATGGAATTAGGACTTCAAGTACTTTCTCAGAGTTTGAGTATCTAAATAAAAAAAGTAATATAGAAAGTAAAGAAAAAAAGGATTGGTAGGGACAATACCTGCTTCTTTATTTACTTAAATATTTAACTTAATTTGTATAATATGTACTTGTATTATTTAATAATATTTATTTAATAATAAACATAATATAGCATTAAAATATATTATCGAAATTTTAATCTGGTCCCATCATCGAGGGATTATTGTAATTTTAAATAATGGTTTGATAAGATAGAACGAATTGAACTAAACATGCTCTGGGCTATCTGTACACTTTAAATACTTAAGTTTTAACAAAAGTTTTTTGAGCTCGATTAGAGTTTTATTCTTTATACTTAATCATTTTTTAATGGGACTTGCAAGCATCTAAACAAGTGTTTTGTTATTCGATTCAACAAAATGCGTGGCCTTGGGCTCAGTAAGAGTCTATAAACTCATATTTATTTATTACCAACTAAACTTTTTTATTAACGACTAAACTTAATATTTTAACCTATGCTTGCAGATATCAAATGTGTATTTTCATGTGAGCATAGCTTTCATAGCGTTTGTGTTAGATTGTGTCAAAAAAAGAAAGTGTTGCCATACGGCTTTCTTAAGGCGCTACAAGTTCAATAGATAAATAATAAAATTAATTTTAACAGTTATTTTCAGTATCCTTTATGTATACATATCTAATTTCTATCACTAAATAAACACTCAAATATATTACAGAACTTGTAAAAATAAAGATTTAAAGTAACACATTTTAAGGCTAACTATTATTCAAGCTCTTAAAAAAAACCTGAACAAATTAAGTTAAATTGTTCAACTTGATTGATATCAGAGTCCAGAAATTTTAAATGTAAACACAAAATATATATTAATTATTTTAATAAAGAGGAATTTACGATTTGAAGGTATACATTGCATAACTTAAACCGAATTTAATCCCCAGTGACATCATATTGAATTACGGCAGATAAATTTCAATGAGAGTGGGATATGTATTCTTCTCTGTGTGGCCTCCGGCTAAGGTCACGTGGGAGTCAAGTGTATGAATGTATATGCCCGCAAATTATTCAATTTCAAAGTGAAGAGATTTGCCTTTTCCCATTTCCCATTAGCCTTTCCCCCGCCCGAGACGCTGACCATTGGCCATTTCAATATGGCCCAAAGCGGCTGCCAGTTTAATCAACATTTTGTCAGTGTTAATGTCCTTGGCAATTTCTCGGCTCGTGGCCGAACCATTGATGGTCCATTTAAGCGATTTTCGACAGGACACCACCGATGATACCTCCGCTGCCTTCTTTACCTCCGCCCGCCCATCGCCTGGGGTTTAACATTTCCCTGGGGACGGATTACCACGGAATGCGTCTCGTTAGCCGAAACAAAAGTAAAAATAATCATAAAAAGGAAACAAGCGAACAAAAAAACTCAACTTTTGCCCAGAAGCTTACATGTCACACGGGAGGAGTGGGGTTCTGTGGGGTCCTGCGGGTCCCGGAGACTCTGGTATGGGAGTCTAAACATCCGCCAGTGCCTCATGCTCTGCTCTGCTTGTTTATTATATCCCCTTTTTATGCTCATTTCTCGTCCCTCCCCGGCGACAATCTGTAATCCAATGTTGCCATTTTTTGTTTTCCGTTTTTTTTTCGTTTCTTTTTTTTAAATTTCCAGTATTGCTCGGATTAGATTCAAAGGAAAGGCAAGGCAGCAACAAAAGTCAGCTTTGATGGATATATCCCAACGCTTTCGCATTCGTATTCCTCCCCTTATTTTGATTTCTTTGTATTTGCTCGAGGACGAGGACGAGCCTTTAAAGCTAAGCTGCTCGGTTTGAGGATTGAATCACACCGAGTTTTGAGTCTCATCGAGTTGAGTTCAAATGAAAGGCAAAGACGACAAATAGTTTTGTTTTCGCACATGACGTAATCGACTGGCTGTGTGTTTATGATTAAATTTTGCCCCGACTCCGTTTTTGCTAGAAATGTATGCTCCTTTCAGTGCCGCCGCTGCCGCTATCGGTATCAGCCAGTGTGACGACGACAGTTTTTACGACGGATGCCAGGATGCCCGCTCGCTTTTATGTCCTTCCTTAACTTTTGCGTAAACAAGTCGAAAGTCGAAAAGGTGGAATAGCAGAAAAAATTCACATTTACCCCGTCCCATCCAGACTCAGCCGGAGGAGAGCATGGAGCATGGAGCATGGGGTTTTCTAAATGCCCTCGGAGCATATACACATGGAGGTGGACTGGGCTAGGACGAAGGATAGCGAGGTGGAAAGGGATGGGTTGGGATCTCGAATAGGTTGGTTAAACAGAACCTTGGTGGCGGCTTCCTCTTCGTTTGCTCCGTGCTCTGTTTGACTTTGCCCCCGCTCCGTTGCCGTTCCAGATTCGATTCGGACTTAGCCGGGGATATACTCTGCCTTTCCGAACTATAAGACAGTTGAAGGGAGGACATTCAGGCGATTTGCTTGGCGCAAAAAGAGAGGATATACTCGTAAAAGAAAAAGATTCAATCGCTCTATCGAAACTTTGAATCGGCAGATGAGGATAAACTACTTGCTGAAGGCCATTTCTTGGGAATTCCATAAAACTCTTATTCAATAAGCGGGTGTTTTTAAATTTGTTTATATTTGAACAACGAAATTTATATTATTTTTAATTTGAGACAAGTTTAAAGTGGTTAGTAATGTGAAAATATATTTTTAAATTAAATTATATATGTTTGTATCTATAATATTTATTCTTTAAGCTTGGAAAAGCCTCTGTTTTGCTAGAACTAGCTTGTGTAGCATCGGCACTTAAATTGCCTTAAAGCCCAAACTTGTTTTAACTAAGGTAGACGGTGAATTTGGTCTGCTTTAAATACTGCTCTTAAAAATAGGGCTTTAAGGGCAAGATCTTTAGGTGTTTTCGAGTAAATTTCTAATAAAATATATATTTTATAAGCATTGTCTCAAAATTAAATAAAGAAAGTATAAATCCAATTAAAAAACATCATTCCTTATTTCCAGTTCAAGACCGTATTTTAATAATATTCACTTAAGACACAAGACTCAATTTATCGGAAACCCTCCTGTGCTGAGTTGTGGCTTTTCCAGACTCGAATCAACCCTCCCCCGATATCCTTAACTGTGCGTCGTCGTCGTCGTCGTCTGAAGCAGTTTGTGTCATCAACTGCCGCAAAACTCCCGGCAGTTGCCGGCAATTATATAATCCACATACCTGAACCTTTCAGGGACCTTTCCTCGAGCGCACTTAAGCCAGCTTTAGCCTCCATCCTTTGTTGCTTTTGTTGCGGTTGACTGCAAAGTGAAAGAATGTGAATAATCTATATGAGCATGTAATAATAGTTTGAGGCCAAAGGGATTTCGTCCCTTTCAAGTTTTCAGCTAAGCCATCCCTCTACCAATCCCATCCCTTCCCCCCTCCGATCGGGCGCCCATCAGCCGACATCTTGCGGTAAGCTCGTGTAAAAAGCTTAAGGGAAACTTTGTAAAATTTTTATCATAATGCAGCTGACAAAAACGCTCCAGCATTGTAAATACTTATGAAAGTTGGGAAGGTGGGGGGTGGAGAGAATTTTGTCTCAAATCTGTTGATAAGTTCCATAATGAAATAAGCCAGGACCAAAGTTGGCCGAGGCAGCAATTTTTCCGCATATCCCCGAAGACAATCGAAAGTTTGCCTCTAACCCCGTGGAGTGAACTTTGGCGAATCTTTATGAATATTGATTGCGGCAGCGGTGATCTCTGGCCTTTTCTGTACATCTCTCTGTTTGCGGATTGAGTTTCAGCTTTGAGTCCTGTCAAGGACCGAGGCTCATCCCCGGCACATTCATCCATCTGCGAAAGCCAAACATTTGCCCCATTTCCAGTGTCGAGTGTCGAGTGTCGAGAGCCGAGTATCGGTTTCCCTTTCCCCCTCCGTAGTCAGTAGTCAGTAAATATTGCCGACACTGCATTCAAAACAAACTAAACTCATGCGAGTATCATTCCAGGGGAATCTAGCTGAGATGGGCACTTGGGCGACAGTCGGAGCGTAAGTGGTGACCCCGATCCTTTGTGCTGCGGGGGATAATTGGCCGGCACGGCCCATTAAATCTCGGAGAGCATCAGGGCGCCCATTCAGGATCTCCGTCTGGGCATGAAATCATAAAACCTGAAAGTATGACAGAGTCGTATAATTTTCAGTGCCATAAATCACTCAGTCACGCTGCTTAATTGCCTCTCAAGATGATTTGAACTATTTGTTTCGCTTTTCTGAATTAAAGCCCCGGCTCGGCTCGGCACCTGGAAAATTGATGAATGCCCGATAACGAGTTGGCGGAAGTGGGTTAAAGTTCTTAAAATTAATGACAGCTCAAGCGTCCCAAAAATCCAAAAACCCTGGCAATGTTTGTTTTTGTCTCTGCCTTAGTCCCTTGTTGCTGTTGTTGTTTTGCCTTTCCCGGGCTTCTGGCAGTTCGGTTCCCCGCTTTTCGCCGCTAAGTTTGACGGATTTGTGCGCAGTTTCAGATTAATGCTGCGATTATTGTTTACCGTTGGAATTACGCACAGTGGGCCGAACCGGCGATTTGTTTGTGTTCGCAAAGTAAATGTTTTTGTTGCGGCTTATCGCAATATTTTCGCTACTAATTTGTGTTGAGAGAAAATGTTGTCTGGAATGGTTTGAATTGCTAATTTAATTTTAGGCTTGAGCTAGGAAATTAGTGAACATATTTATAAAGGGATTTTAGGAACCTTAACATTAAGTTTTAAATACCTTAAGTTGTTCTCCTTATTTATAAATATTTTAAACTGTTAAAAAGCAATTATAAGGAAATTAGATAGAAAAGAGGTCATGGTTGGTGATATAAATACAAATCTGATATATAAATATTAGTATTTATAGCCCTTTTGCTAGAGAAAATTCAAATATTTTAATCGGGAGTACTTCAGAAATTGATAGTGTTTTGAATTCACTTAAAACTGTGTCAAAAACTATGCTACAAAATGTGTGATTAAAAGAAACCAAAACAGATTTGCATTGAATTTGGAGCTACAAACATTCCTGGGCACACCCGATATAATCTAATTTACCTCAGAAATATTGCTATTTATTCGCTAAATAAAAAATATTTAAAGCTATAATACCCTTTAGACAAAAACATTAGAAAATCAAGATAAGCTACGAAATTTTACGCTCTCTATTGGATGCTATTTTGAGGACGCAAATTTATAGTTTGCAGAAAAATGTCTTGCATATTGCAATTCAAATGTATGTTCTCCTGACATTTTGGTCTTTGCTTTAGGAACTAAATATCTTGATTTTAAACATCTCTGCTACATACCTATTAGCATTTCAACTCAAAGGTAAATACTTTAAATCAACTTCTAAATAAGTTAGCTTCAGAAATCCTGATTACTTTCATATATTCTGTACATATGTTTCGAGGAACTTTATGTACATCTTCTTAAGCTTCCCAGGTATCCCTGTTCGCTGAAGCTGGAACAGGCACGTATACCTTCTATATTTTTAACCTAATTTCAGGCGCCTTCCCAGCTTTTGCCACTGTGCAGCAAGGACCTGCTCTGCCTTGTGTTTCTTATGCAAAATTTAACCCAGTGTAGAGTAGGTCGGTTCACTCAGTCAGGCGGTGGGCTGATGGGTCGGCGGGTTTGCTGGGCTGCTGGGCTGTTGGGCTGCTGGGCTGCCGGGTTGGGTTGGTCGCTTGGCTGGTTTGCTTTATTCCTTGCCGCTCCTCGAGCGCTCCTCGCTGCGTCTCGCTCGCACTCGCCTGTCTTTGTATAGCTCGGCACGCACGATTTAAGGATAACGAGGATGGAATGCAGGAAGCGAGGCAAATATTTACACAGTTGGATGATTTAGATAAAGAAGACATGAACATGAACCATAAAGCGAACGCAGAAGGCGACAGTGACTGGAAGGGAGACAGGGGACTAAACCCGGGGACATTATGGAAACTGGGACGGACATTATAGGGGGATAAAGAAATTTGAATACAATGAAGGGGGGATTTTGGCGATAGTCGTGATTGCCGAGCGAGCGCGGCACTTCATGAAACATGAAATTGTAATCCAAATTAATGGCGTTATCCTGCAGGAAGTTCCGCTCCGCACCCTACGCTCTCTCCTCTCTCCTCGCTCCTCTCCACAAATTAATATGTATTCCCGTAGGCCAATTGGCAAACGTCTGGCAATCGAAGACAATTACGTTGCCAAACAACCTGGCTTTGATTTAAAGTCCGATATCTGGCATATTCCGGCTCTTTGGTATGCAGAGCAATGCTCACCTGGATAATTTATTCAGGCGAATATTGCAGTCACAGTCAACATAAAAAGTGGAAAATAAAAACCAAATGGAAATGCAAATACATACAACACAAACAAGCTGGCACACACAGAGCCATGAGCGTGTGTGAAAACTCTGCATTTCAACCCAAAGGATGGGTGGCTCCACCTCCACCTCCACTTGCACCCTTTCGCTTTTGGCATCATACTATATTTCCTGGCCCCCGCTTCCTGCAGCTCATCCTGCGAAATGGGCCCACTTGAATTCTGTATCTGCATTTTCCACAGCTACGTGTCAAATCCGTCTAAAAGCCGAAGGGCCCAGATCTGCATGTAAATGAATGTATAACATATTTCAGCAGATTCGCACAACATTTGAATTATTTGGGCATTGTGTCAACATTCCGGCATCCATAAATCCCGACCCCGACCCACCCAGACTGCGGATGCAGGACAGAAACTCCAGCCAAGTGCAGGCATCGAACCTTTCATCTTCCATCTAGAAGGCTTCCTCTTTCTTCCCTCGACTTTATTTGTTTGCCTCGAATTTATTTGACCAGTTGGTCAATATGAAAATGCGAAAATGAAATATTCAAAATGCCTCAAAATTGCCGGAGGGGGACAGGGAACAGGGGGGCACCAGCCCAGCCCAGCTCAGCCCTGCCCAGCCCAATCAAGTCCAACCCGAAGCCCATCATCCATCCACCAGCCACCATGCCATTCCAACCCCTTCGCGTGCTTGCCTCCTAAATGCTAGAGGAATTCCTGACCGGAAATTGTTTCACAAGCGTTGGCCAATTAATTTCAAAAAATAATGGACCCATTTTTTTCAGCGCGTGGATACACTGTTGCTCTTTGGGAAAAAACTAGAGCTTTCCCCAAATTGTTTCATGTTTCGGTATACATTGTATCAGACAATTTAAGGCGTTCGATACAACCGATGCATGAGGAGCATGGAAACAAGATTTTTTATCTGTCGAAAAATGTATTGGTTTGTTAAAATTGAAGCAATAAATCAGCTCTAAGGCAGGGTACAATACCAGATAGCATACAAACAATGAAATGTATTTTATTTATTGGATATATGTCTTTTGAATACATTAATTAAGTAAACGTTACAAATTATACCCGAGTTTAAGTGGCTTTAAGCTAACATCATCTTCCCATGGAACTATCTCTTATAAGATTACTCCGATCGACTTCATAAATACGCGTTTCGATTATTACTCCGATTGATTTAATAATATAATACTAAATTAGAAACTTAAAGAAAAATATATAAAATATATATATAATATAATAAACGTAAATTTTAGATCACCGCAGCTGGAAACCACGGTTTGACACTCAACTAAGTATTTGAGGCGAGTAAAAGCTAAATAGAAAGAAAGTTGCAACTTTATTGACAAAAAACTCTCATGCTTATTACCAAATTGTAATATAATTTTTGGAAAGTGTCTGAGTAACCCTTCAAATTATAATAATTATATATATAATTATCCATTTACTAACTACTAATTCAAAGCTAGGTTTCATTTTTTGTATGATTTCGAATCGTCTGTAAGTATCAAACTGCTGACTTAAATTATAATACTCACTTTTCAAACATTACAAACCGATAAATCTGATCAGCGCTGAAGTATATTTCTTCTAAAATTGGTTTGCTAAATTCCTCCCAAGCTGCTGACTTTCTAACTCTGGTTTGTAATTTTAAAGACCCTTTTCTGCGAGTGCACAAAAGTATAGAAATGTATTTTCAACTAAAATAACCAAGCGGAGCGAGAGAGAGGGCTAACTGAGCTGGATAGCCTCGAAGAATTTGTTTATTTAATCGACTGCGGGCAGAGTCAAGCTCAAGCTCCGAGCCCGGCCAATGAATACCTCCAGTTCCCGTTTCCTGTCCCAGTTCCTCCACCAGTGCAGTGCTCGGACCTGATTTGATCTGGCGATTGCCCTGCCCAGAATCGGCAGAGAGCCATTAAAGTGCCATTGATTAATCGATGCGGTTATCGAAGCCACATAATCGGATATCCCGCTGCGCTGCACACACTGGCAGTGCATTTCAGCATTTCAGAAATTGATTTATGCGGGGCGTGTGCATTTTAAATCTGCCAACTTTGGCACGGTCAGAAACATTAATCATACACCTAATCTCGAATTCATGGCTTTCTCCCCTTTCTAATGAAGCACAAAAATAGTTACGTCTCCTGGGGGAATTGCGGGGCATCCAACCCGAACCGGCCAGTAAGCAAACCCACAAAGTTTGCGCTTTTAAGCTGGACCTAACCCGGTAAAATGAAAACAAATTCATAGACGTGTCCGACATATAATACGGGGGCCACCGAATATGCAGTTTATATACATTTATATGTATAATTCAGCCACAAAAAGTAAAACTTTTCCCTTTATTCTCGAATAAGTTGGCCGCAAAACCCGAAAAAGGCAATGCCAAAGGTCCTTTCGCCCTCGCAGGCATTCCTTCATAAATAATTTTATGATTTCAAATTCCATTTACCCATTTTGTGCTCGACCAACGAAGGTTTTCAGTCTCAGTCTCTCTCAGTTTGAGGTTGAGCTTGAGCTTGAGGTTGAGGTTGAAGTTGAGGTCGAGGTTGAAGTTGAGGTTTCTGGCCGCAGCTACAGTTACACTTACAGTTACAGCCACAGTTCCCAGGCGCATTGACTTAATAAATTAGTGTTCATCAATAATCATCTGGGTAATAATTTATCAGAATTTGTTGTATTTGGCCAGGTCTTCGGCGGAAATCACCAAATAAATGGCTTTCCCTCCCGCTCCCTTCCCTCTTTCATTCGGCGATGAGAGTGAGATAAATCAAAAGCAATTACATTCATTCATTCTCGTTTATATGACTGGCACTCCCCATCCGCCCTCGCCTCCCCAGGACTCGGATTCCTGTTCCCATTCCTTTTTGGCCAGCCAGCCTTCTGGGGAATTGGCCAGGCTCTCTCGGACCCAGCTCGGACACACACATTTTCCCCGCTGGCTATTTGTACTTCTGCTTTGGCAAATATACTGCCATCGAGCCGCATTCCAGGTGAATAATTCAGTTACTTTGCCGAGCCGTAATTAAGTTGTAACAGGTGTGAAACAGCCCACCCTTCCACACACCCACACACTCTCTGTCGAACGTACACACGTACGCCCCCGCACGAAACCCAATATTTACCTAGTTAAGATGAAATTATGCCCGGATTCTCGACTTGGCTAGAGACCTGCCTCTTAATCCTGCCGGCTGCTGGCGGCGCACATTTGTCTCAATTTTCACAGTCACTTCAATTTTCACTTTGCCAAATGACAAATGCCCGCGAGCGCTTATTTCATTGCTTATTCATACGCCGTAAACATTTCGCACGGATCCACGGCGCGCAAATTCATTGGCGCCTGATTAAAGATGCATGCCTAAGGTGCGGCGGCTTGTTTCGCTTTTAATTTCGGTCTCCACCGTGCTCGTAGCCGGAGCCCAGGGAGATAATGTCATCCGATTTCGGCTCCCCCGAAAACCGCTGGGTTCCAACTGGCACTCCGCAGACGGCAGCCACAAAACGACACCGGAGTTGGGCTGCGGAGGCGATGGCGATGGCGATGGCGACAACAAACTTTCACTGCTCCGGGAGTCGGTTAGAGCCGAGTGGCAGCCTAGTGGGAGTGGGGTGAAGTGGTCCAAGGGAGGCCGTCGTCGTACAGCACTTGACACAAGATAAACAATTTGTCTCTCTGCGCCGCAAAAAAAGGCGAAGTGGGCAGCTTGGCGCCAAACACCTGCAGGCGAATGGATATAACTCTCTAGCACAGGACCACAGACCTCGGGGGCAACCGCATTCCGGAGCTGGTGAACCGTTCCGTTAAGAGCCCGACGCGCAACTGACGGGAGCTGGTAGTAGTAGCTACTGGATGTGGCCGTAACACGGGAGACCCAAAAAAATTCAAACTGACAACTGTGGATGCTGATTCTGCGCAAGAGCATCTAACCAGAGATTAATCCCATACTGGGAACAGTTTCCTCCTTCTGATAATGCAGGCCAGATGTCCTGTGTGTCGGAATTTCCGTTATGCTTCAAAGTGCAGGTTGCTGCTCATAATTACTTTCGGCTTTGGCCAGCGATTAGCCAGGAGAATATCTTAGAAGGATGCTTCTCTCTGCCTGGGATGCTCAGATTGTGAGCCGCATTCCCAGATTATTTTGGCTGGCGGGCTTGAAATTTTAATTTACTCATTAAGGAGAGGTAGAAATTGCTTTGCTGATTAGCATAGTTGTAGATGAGTCCACTGCACACTAAAGCTTAAAGTTAAGTTTGAATTTAAGTACATTTAAGATAGAACTAAAAAAAATGCTTCATTTATGCTATGGAAGACATGTATTCTTGAACACGTGAAATCAAAAGGGGCTATTTTATGCATCACACAGAAATTAATGCTTTCATATTGACAGATAAGATGCCAGACCTGCAAAATTTCGTAGCTTTTTATCAAGCAGAGTTCAGTTGGTTTAGTTGGTAACGCCACGTCATTTTTTATATCAAGGAATATTTTATTTTTATGGTAGTATGCTTTTTTACCTGGTCATTTTCATGCGGAATCAGTTCATAAAGATCTATGCCACTCCATTTTAATTTTTAGTCAATTTAACTGTAGGCTTAATTTGCTTACATTCTTGCTCGGTGTTGCCACCTAATTTAAACAGAGTGCCACATAATTTCATGTATTATGTCAAATTCATTGTCATGATTTATGATCATGATTTTTCCGAACTCATGTAGTAAAAGCTATCTTAATTAATCTGACAATATAGTCTAAAATTGAGAATCCAATGCATTGGTTGCAATGTTTTTATTATAATAATATTATAATAATATTATATTACTAATATTTAAAGATAAATTGAAGATATCTAACTAGTTTAATTATTTGTAATTTATTTTTTGTTAGTGTTACTATCGATCGTCAAAAAATTGTATATTAGAAACTTTTGAAGCGGCAGGTTTTATTTCACTTTTATCTCACCTCGTTAACAGGGGTTTTTGCTTGATTAAAAAAAAAGGATCTTATTAATTAATAGTAAACAATTTTGTCCTATTTAGACATAATTTAAAAGGTTGTTAAATTTCGATCCCTGTTTAAACTAACTAGTGTTAAGATATATTTACCATAACTATTTATCCCATCACTTCAAAATAAAAGTATACTGCATGATTCCTTTGTGATATACTATATAAGGTGAGGTTTATAAAATATTATTCAAATACCATGGCTTGCTTTGGGTTCTGGGCTTTCGGTTTTCCTTAGGATTTATGGATAACAATACCGCAAAATAATCCATTTCAAATTAGCTTTCCATTCGGAATAAAAGATACTTACCTTTGATGGCCAAGCGTGCAACCTAATCATTCCAAGATACAGATCCTTTAGCCTCTATCTTTTTGCCCCAACATAATGTTAAATTTCGTTGTAAGCAAATTCTTTTGGCCGGCGAATTGCATAACTGAAAGAGCGAAAGAACGAAAAGAAACTCCGACCACACGCAAGATTCCCATTTCGATGGAATCGATCGATCTGCGACCGGGAAATGGGCGGTTTGCATTGTGTTCGGTGGCTGCGATGCCTTTAACCGAAGCCAGAACAAATTTACATTCAAGTTTTGGGCAGAAAAAAAAGAAGAATGGCGAAAACGAATGGCACCAGAGGAGAAGGAGGAACCACAGGAACTGCATACACATATATTGTGGAGGAACCGTGGCCGCAACGGAGCGTCCTCTGCGGCCCCCGAAAATGCACCCTTGTTTATTGTGGCCAGAGTGTCCTGCACCTCCACAGCTTCACAGCTCCACTGGCACTGGTACATTCCGAGCGCCCGCTGCCAATTTACCCGAATACAAAACGCTTTAGGGTCCTATTTGGATACCGTTCAATGCACCAGGGACTCTGCCATGTATGACAAACAAACATAAACATTGTGTGCGCAACGGAGACCCCAAAGTATCGCATCCTTGGCGGCGGCTATGGCTATATAGGCTATAGAGGAGGATATGTTTGCGTGGCGCACTCTAATTAAAATTTGTGCCGCCGGCCCCGGCTGCAATGCTTGCTAACTGTTTTACGAGGCTTCAACCGCCAACACAAAAAAAAGCAAACAAAAAAAAAAGAAGAAAATTCCGAGAAAAGTGTGCTGAAAAAATGCTAAAACCGAACGGAAACTAAACAATGTCCGAGGGCTGCCGAAAATGTAATAAACTCGCTCCCCGGGCGATTTGTACTCGTAATGCCCGAATGAGCCCGGAAAACTGTTTAGTGATGAGAGCAAATATACTCGGTGGTGCCTTTAGTATCGAAAAACAAAATAAGCTTTGTAGAAAGTATATCATATCATACACATACATATATGAAAATATGTTCATTTCATATTTCACTTCTTTATCAAATTTAATATACCTTTTGCTAGAGTATAAAAAACTGGTCTATTTCCTTATAAGAAAATGGTTAGGCTTTAGCTTGTGTGTTAGCCAGTCTTCCATTGAGTGCATTTGACAATTTTCCTAGAGTTTTCCACAGTTTCTCTTTGATTTTAAAACCTTTTTTTAAGATTTTCAATTTGAGAACAAAGGAACAAGCCACTTCTTAGTAAGTACTTCTTAATCAGTTATAAAGGTTCATATACCTGGTGGGTATGAATAAGATAGTCCCCAGTCGCAGTTATGAAAATTGTTTCCAGGATGAAAAAAAGGGCACAAAATTCCAACCAGGAAGTCTACAAATAAGGTGGAATCAAGCGAAACTTTGTCTTTAATGTAAACAATATTTTTTTTAGAATCTACTAGGAACATGACATGTTTAAGTTTTATAAGAGATAAAATCATGCTGGTGATGAATCCTTGCAACAGCCATAACATCTCGTAACTATAATACTAAATAGGAAATACAAAATATGATGTATAATGAATAATTCTCGTTTTTTTTTTTAAACCAGTTTTTGGACTTAAGACGAAGTCAATAACAAATCGATATTGATAAAAATAAAAAACTTACTTAACTCGTCACATGGACTTTTTTTGAGCTTTAGAAACACAGACCCATTTATAACTAATTTTAACATTTGCTTCTGTAATAGAATCGTTCATATATTATTATATAAATTCTAATACGAATACATGCATTTCTAAAACACAATTGTTACTCGATCACGGGACAATCAGATTATTAGACACGCATACTGGGTAGTGTGTAAGCGAATCAAGTGATAACTAATTAATAATAGCCTTTAGAAATAAATGAACCTATAAACCCCACTCAAAGATATTGGCATCAGCAGCTATGAAGTTAAGTGGTATGCAAGAATGGAATTATTTATCAAAACTATACAAGTCAAACTCGATTGATATTGTAATGTAGATTCAGGTATGCAAGTAATATCCTTACATATAACTAAGTAATGTTGGAAATGTCGAATCCAAACTAAAATCAAAAGCCACCCAGGTTCAGCCATTGAGGTATGTAATTTGACTCCATTACTCGACCGTCTTTGGGCATTAATTGTGCATTGCATGACATTTAATTGCAGTTAACTGACGGATGTTCGGCCGGCGATGACATTTGTTTGATGTGCCGGGAACACACACGAGAACATTAAAACATGGTCCAGTCGAGTGAGGATGCATGAAGTCGGTCCGGGTTCCCAGCTCCTCTGTCCCCTGTTCCCTGACAAGATGCAAAGTTTTAATTGATTTCCTGGCCTGGAGACTGCCGCACACGGAGCCAGGGACTCCAGACCCGGACTCCGGACTCCGAGATGGAGACACTTTGCCAGGCCAGGCAGAAAATCATAATTCAACAAGCGAATGGGAGCGGAGCAAACATGTCGGCAACAATTTTATGCCCGAGTTGGGGGACTGAGGTCCAGACTGAGGCTGAGGCTGAGACCGAGCTGAGACCGAGACCGAGGCTGTGGCTGCAAAGTCAGTTTTGGTTCACTTTGGCCCGTGTTTCGGCTTAGAAGTTTCCGCTTTTGGGGCCGCCGGAGCAACTAAATGCCAGCCGTAAACTTTGGCTTTAGTGCAGTGCATTCCACTTGCCAAATAAAAGGCTACAAAGTGTTTTGTGTTTGCCGTCGCTCCTGTCCTCCTCCAGTTGTAGGAGATTGTGACAACACACATAAACTTTCCAGGAGGCACTCGAGCAGAGCCCCTGACATGGCAACGGGATATGGGATACGGTCCATAGAAATACAGGGTATGGGAATGTATATAGCAAGGAGTAGGCATAGGCATTGGCATCGGCATCGGCATCGGCATCCAGTTGCAACTGGGGAAAGCCAAATGTGCCATTTATAATTTAAGCGGGATTAAAGTTTCCGACAATGGCGCTACTTGCCACAGAACATGCCGCGCTTCGGTAAACTTTTTTTATGCCCGAAAGGATCTAGTAGCAAGGAGCAACTAGCAAGGAGCAAGGAGTTGCCTGCCTGCCTGCTGCCTGCCTGCAAATTTGACATCCGCGCCCCGCGACATGGCAAAGCGGATTAGGCAAGTGGCCCCGAGACAAGCTCCGTGGAGCAAGCGGGCGAACGACACTTCCCGAGTTCGCTTTCTTCGGAAATTTCCTCAAATTGGGAAGCAGCTCCCGCGGATTGGCGGGAAAACTGTCGAGAGCAGCGAGCACTCTGCTCTAGTCGCTCGATGGTGTAGTTTTATTAACTAGTTAAACTTTAATTAAGTGCATTTGCTTTAAGCGCTTAGATGCGTCTTGAATTTTAATGCCTTTAAAGGAGAAGGCTAATTCAAGACTAATCGGTAGATTGTTTTTATTGAGAGAGTATTATGTTTCAAGAGTGTTAAGAAAGGATTTTTTTAAAATTAAATTCTAGGGGATTTAAAATCTCTTTTTCAGGTTCTGAGGTACTTGAATTATGGTTAAGGAATTCTAAATTCTACTATAAAACTTTGATAATATCTTAATTACTTACCTATTTATGTCTACTTTTTTTTAGTTAACATATTTTAAGCATACTTGGTTATCCCTTACCAGCTCACGTAATGCCTTAAATCGAATTATCGCCCAGAGATACCCCTGAAATTCTAACTCACTTGACACCTCTGGGCGAAACAATTTTCAAAGTTTGTCCCCAGAGTTTTGCCGTGAAATTGAAAACCGGAAAGCAGCTAGGCGACTGTTTTTCCATCGGTGTGTGTCCGAAAACTGCATTTCCCTTTTGGCAAAAGCGTGCTACCGCGCCCACATTTCCACGGCCATCACTGCCTCTCCGGCTTTTCACGCTATCCTCGCTTTCCTCGCTTTTTCCCGCTGAATGTGTATGAGAATGGCAAGACAGAGAAAAACAAAAGCAGCGAATTGAAAGCGTGGAAAAAACAGAGAAACAGAAACAGAAAGAGCCTGGCAGGCAGGCAGGCTGGCAGTGCTGCAATTTCGCAAATTGTCTTGGAAAATGGTGAAAAAGCGCACTCCCAGCACACCGCAAGCTGGGCAAGCTGGGTGGCATAAGCGTCGGGAAAGCCCCCGGCAGTTGTTGGATTAATTATGAAAAATCCTCCCACCCCCTCAGGAGCAGGGTGCTGGGGCCTGGGAAATGCAAGCTGGCATTGTTTTTGGGGGTCAGCACTTAATTGTCTGCTAAGTGTCACACAGTGCGCACGAAAGGTGTGTGGATGGACAGGGAGAGTCACCTAGTCACCTGGTTGGATGCCACACATGCCAGCAACAGCAGCAGCAGCACTTTCCACTCTCTGAGAGCTAATTTGACACGGCAGCGGGAGCGGAGCCCTAAAGTAAAAGCATTCCGCAGCGAGGATTCGCAGCTAAGTAGCACTTTCGACTAATCAAAGTTATCGAAAACAGGCCAGGGCTGGCCACTCGATAACCACTCCAAAGTTCAAAAGTTGCCAATTCAAAGCATTGCTTGGCCAGCCGAGCTGCAAATCGCCTTTGAGATGAGAGACCCGGAGTCCGGACATTTGCCACTAAACCAGGCCCAGAGAACACTCTCGACCGACTCTCGACTCCGGACACTTCGAACTCCGAGCAGAGCAGAGCGCCCGGGAGCCCAGTCCAGCTCTGCCTCAAAATTCAGTGGCTTTGATTTTCAATTACCTTTACTTGATTCATATGCAATGAAAGCCTGCCACTGCCAACTGGCCGACAGACATCCACATCCTCATCCACTTTCATCCACACATTCCTGCCCTTTCACACGTGCACTTGAAGAAAAAGAAAACAAAACAAAAAGAATGTTGAATAAAAAGAAACTTCATGTGTTATTAATAGTTTATATTTACTGTATATGCTGCAAAAGGTATACAAATTTGTTTTAAATTTTTTTATTTCGGTTATTTACTAAATACATGCATTTGGTAAAACTTCAGACCTTTAAATAATTTTGAGTGACTCCACAAACCACAGGTTACGCAGGCCTTTGAAATAAGCAGAGAGTTATTGAATAGTAGACAATAGAATTTTTACATTTATTGTTTCGATACCCTAATCCCTTACAACAATGACTATAATAGTCCTAACAAAAACTTCTAAAAAAAAAAAAGAAATATTCTAGAAACTTTGTAAAATAAATAAAATAAGTATACATAACAAAAAAGTAAAAATAATTAAAAAAGTTTTGTTGGAGCACTACAGCTGAGAATCGAGTTTTTTATCATATAGCTCCCATTTATATCATTTAATTGTAATACAATTTTAGGACAACTTCTGCACTAGAGTATTAATGTGTTACTATTTATTAACAACAGACATTCAAGGCTACAGCATTAAAAACGGTTTTATGCATCTGCCTGTTCCAAAGATTTAACTCAGAATTATAATGATATTAAGCCCAGTTTTGTATTTTTTATAGAATACAATCTAAAATTCACAAAACACTTTACAAATATTAAATAAAGACTGTTTAGAAAAACAGGTAAAAAGGTACGAGGAAGATAGAAATAAATTTATAGTAATTCAATTTAATCGTAGAAAAAAAGAGAAGCTAAAGCCTTATGGACTCTTTTCTTCTCAGTCCATAAAAGAAAAGACATTATCAACATAAATATTATGATGCTTTTTTTGATGATTTACAGGAAATTAAAAAACGACTAGATAAATAAAATATTTAGTTTCAGTCAAATTGATAAAGAAATTGCTTGAAATTCTAAGTTTACTTACTTTCAGCGTTAACAAGATAATATGTTCTACATAAAACAAAAATCATCATAGAAACTATACTATTGTTAGAACAATTCTATACTTTCAAGTATTAGAAATTTCTTAATAAGTGGCTTTTTAATTTAACAGTATGAAAGCATACAAATTATACTAATCTGCACCAAGAATAATAATTAAAAATTCTAATTCATATATTTACATTTAAGTGGACTTAAAGCTCACCTTTTTCGCTCAGTGCCCGGTTCGTAATTCACCCATTGATGTGTGTACGTGGCCGGAGCAGTAGTAGAAGGCAGTCAGGGAAAAAATAAAGGATGGGCCTCGGGCCGTTTCGGCCTTGGGCAAATATTACATCCTGCCTCGGACATGAATGATGTGCGCTTTGTGGAGAGCGCTGTAAAACACTTAACGGAACGAAGGCAGCGGTGCAGGGATAGGGGCGGTGTTCGGTGTTCGAGGTTCCAGGAGGCGGCGGCATTGGGCAAGGCTGAGGCAGAAAGAGGGGCCTGGGGGGGCATTGATGAAGTGCTCGGGCGGTTGCTGCGGTGGTGGCCAGCGCGAATAATACACTCCATTGAGTCCGGGCCAAAAACACTTCACACTCTTCTCCAAATTACCGAAGCCTTGATTAACTCAGCGCGCCGGGGTGGCAGGAAATTTATGGGGAATGTTAAATTGGAATGCATTCCCAGCTGGCCAGGCCAGGAGCACAGATCCCATCGAATCCGAGGCAGTACTTTGAGTACTTTGCTCAATGGACCAGGCGAAAGTGGAAAGTGGTTTTGCTTGGCTTTCCTTTCTCACTTTTTTTTATTAATTAAATGCCACAAAAGGTGGCCACATTCTTTGTGCGTTTGTTGCCATCAAAGTTGTGTTCAGTCATAAAATAGGAAAAAGAGAACAGATCGGATCAGTGGCGTTCATTAGCTAATGGCCCGGAATTACCCTTAAATATCCCGGAGGAAACCCTTTTCGCTTTTCGCCGCAAAGCCTCAATTTTCAATTCAACTCTGGCGCTGCAGCAGCCAAAGGATTTCCCACATTTATTATGATTGTTTCGCTTTTATGATTGTTATGCCGGAACGAACTGCTCTAACTCCAGTTTGGGTATTTCCATATTTTCCATGGGAGGGGAAGGGAACTTCGCTTCCGGTGATAGATTCACCCTTATTATGCGGAAACCAAAATTACGAATTTCCACCTGACAGACACTGATGAAATTCTCATTTCAAATTTAAAATATTGATTTTTCTACAAAAAACTAAGATTAAATATTAATTCCCCCTTAACAGCCGGAGTCACGTTTTCCTTTCCTTAATTTAAAATCAGTTTTAATTAGGACTTTGCTTTTTTTCTGTGTAGGTAAACTTGTTGCTAGGATTTTTTGGCAGGGTATCGGCAGCTTCTGTTTGCTTCGATTTGTGGGCTTGCTTCTTGTTTTCCCTAGGTATTTGGTTTCGCTGTGTTTACATACATTTTCAGCGAAATATTCATACTTTCTGTCCCTTTTGCCCTGTTTTCATGCATACAACCTCGGTCTGTGTATATAAATAAACCGCTGAGCCTTTCATTCAGCGCGAATTTAAAATACCAAACAAAGGCCGGCGAGATAAATAGAGAAGCAGAGCAGAGCACAAAAGAGCATTGGGGCAAATTTTTTATGTTTTTTTTGGGTGGGAATTGCCCGGCATTTAATTCAATGGCTGACTTTAAATTGGAAATAATAGAGCACTTGACAGGCAGAAGGCCCGAGTAAGCAGGTTTAGTCCGGCCAAATGGAATGACTTTTTTGCGCATCCATAAAGCTGACATTAAATGTGCAATGCGACATGCAAATAAATGAATTTAACATTCGATTTTTCCCCAGTGAGGCCGAACAGTAATTAAACTAATTAAATTGTCAAAGACATTGTCTGTGGATCGATGGCTCGATGGCTGCACTGCCTGAAATAATAATGCTTACTGAAACGTTACGCATACGCAACGTTGCCTGCATACCGAAGCATGTCCCATACGCCACGTTGACCCACCTTGGCCCCTGCAAATAACGAACATTGTTGTGCAGTTTATGGCTTATATATGCAATAAGCTTATTGTGCTGCCCCCAGGCAGACAGGAATACCATGCCAATACCATCTAATCAATTACCTGCCAGAGCCCGACCCTTTTGGGCTGGTCGCATCGATTGGCTCGGCTCATTAATTTTACCATCCAGGCCATTCATCATCGAAATTGTGCCGAAGTTAACATTACAAATTCCCTCAGCTCTGCGGCTCTGGAGCTCTGCTGCTCTGCAGCTCCCACAGAGCACAATCCGCTCGCTCAGTGGATGTCAATTAAAATTGCGGCAAGCTCAAGTGTCACTCAAACCACGCTGCTGTCTGTGTTTTGTCGCCGCCCCGAAAAAGAGGCGTGTGTGCCCCAGCGGGCATCCGATGTTGCAGCAAACGCAGCACGACGGCAACGTCAAGTGGCGCTCGCATGAATGTGCATATGTAATTGCGGCCTGCCAGGAGGTCTCCGTCCTTGTCCCGCCGCTCCCGTTCCCGCTCCCACTCGCACTCTTTCTGTTTGCCGGCCATCAATAATTCAAGCATTTTCACACTCGAAGCGGTGGTCTGCGGTCACTGTGTCAGCGTGCGGGCGGACGGGGTCGGAGTGCCACTGACATGTCCGACGATGATTGCGGTTTGAGGTGTTCGATCCAATCCAGCCGTGGCTGGAAAAAAAGTCATTACTACAAGACAAATATTGACTGCCGTCGCCTCATTATGTTTGCCATAAAAAATGTAAAATTGTTTGCTTATTAATTAAGGTTATAAAGCAGAGAATAAATTAATTATTTGAAAACACATTTGTATAGGAACAAGGCTAGAGAAGTTGAGAAAAAATAGAAATGTTTACTTTTGGCCTATTATTTTTATACAATTTTAAATTGTTTACTGATGATCCGAGTTTTTAAATCAGATAATAAAGCTGTGATTCCAGTTGGCAAAAAAACATTTAATTTAAGCATTGATTGCGGTTTGAAGTGCTCAATGTTGTAAAGGGCTGATTATTTTATTTATTTATTTTTATTTATTTATTTATTAATTATTTGATCATTCGAGAGAAAATGTCCATCAATATATATTGACAAAAATATTGCATTGAAAATATTAATATTATATCGACAATATCCAAAAGGGTAATACATCGATATATAATATATCGATAAATATCGCATATAACTTTATAATATCGATATAATACAAATTATCGAAAATATCAAATAACAGTTTAATTTATTTTATTTTTCTTTACTGATTATTTCAAATACATATTTAAAACTACATTTTTGATAACAGTATATTGATATTTTCTGTCATTTCTATTTCAAGTCCCGTAGCACTTACCCCTTGGTTGGGACCAAAATTCCGAATTAGGTCTAGCGGGAAACAGGCAGAAGCTTGTCAGCATTGGATGCTGATGAGGAACAGAAAGCCCATCAAAGACAGCTGTACATCCAACCCTGCTTCTGGCCTTTGACAAGATCTTTGTGCTCAAGTCTGAAATATAAATAATAATAAAGAAATAAACGTTATTACAAACAATAATTTTATTCAAGGATACCTAAACCAAAAATATAAACAAATATGCAATGACGAAATATTAAAGTTCTATCATAAAGCATCAGGTTCACTCAGTATAAATTTCCTTGAACAACATGCCAGTAATTTAATAAGACTTAATATTTAATAAATACCAAGAACTCAAGTATCATGGAAAGCAGCTTGAGCAGCTTAATAAAAGTGAGCGAAAGAAGTATAACGTGACTTAAAAGCACTACACTACGTTCAGTTCAGTTCAGGAGTGTACTCACAACTTTGGCTTCATTGTCTGTAAATTACGAAATTGTGGTAGTTATTTAATAAAGCTTCATTCCACTCTAGCGTAAAAGAGACCATGGGAAAGGAAAACTGTTTCGTTTTTATATATTTATTTAAGCACATGCTAGCACGTATGTTTCGCTTTTGGCAAATGTGAAATTAAATTGTTCAAATAGTTAGTTCGCACTCTGGGCAAACGGAGAACTTTATCCGGGATTACCGCAGAAATTGGTTTGCCAAAATTTGGAAAATAAACCAAATTGCTTGCATCAATTAGCCGAGCCATTCAGGGAGCCCCCTGAACAAACAGAGAGCTAGCTAACTTTTTGTGTGCTTTTTTACAAAGTTCGTTCTCTTTGCCAACTAAATCATGGCTTGACACTTAACGATTACTGTGAATGTGAATGGTAATGGGAATGGGATGCCAAGGTGCCTGAGGAGGGTGGAAATTCTCTATTGATCGCCGGCATTGTGAAGTGACTTTTTAATGCAATTGAATTGATTGTGGGAAAGTGGAAGCTGAACTGATGAAAGGCGATTGAAGCCAACGACAATCGAATGAATGAGGGCGAAGAAAAAAAAACGAATGCTCCGATGTTGCTGCATTTAACAAGGAAAATCCCGCCGCGAAAAGGAGGAGTAGCAGCAGTAGCGCCAGAACTCCCATAGCCGGAAAAGTCTTTGTTCGCTCGGTTGCGTGAGACTTTCAATAGGTTGACTGTTTAATCGTGTGGCAGCAGCACGAACTGTCGGTTCCCGATCCCCGGCTCCCATTCCCACTCCCGAATTCCGAACTCTCCCTCCCTGCCTCCTGCCTTAGATGATGGCGGTGTCAAAAGTTAATGCCAACGCGGCGATTTCCATTTGACCTCGTTACACGACACGCAACTGGCTTTCGGCGGAGAGAAAGGGTGTTCAACCGGAGGATGGTCGTATCCGTGGTGGATTTGCAATCTATGGCAGGGCGAAAGCATTTAGGATCTCATTGTTTTTATATGCTCTCACTTGAGGTGCGAGTACTTGGCGGTGAAAGCTAAATGGACTCTCTACTTAACACTTTAAGCTAAAGGTTAAATTAATTGCATTTTAACGATTATAATTAATTATGGAAGGAATACTTCGCTCTTTGCTCTTCCTGGAATTTCAATTTAAATTAAATTCATCCTAACTTTAGTTTTAACTTGTTATCCTTAATAGTTTTAGTTTAGAGCATTCAACTCTCGTTTTGCCACCTAAATTGAGTCATTTCCGTTCTTTAATTGTATTGTTTGAGTTGGAAAATGTTATTTGCACTTTTTATGACACCTCCGACAATTGATAGGAAGTCGGTGGATATATACATAAGTACACACAGCATGCATACGGGGGTGTATGTGCTTAGAATGACAAGGAACGAACGAGGTCGAATGGGGTCAACGGGAGAGGGTGCTACAGGAGGTTATCTGCATCCCTGCTTAGACTCAAAATCTCCCCCATTCGCCGCGAATATCCCCGGCACCTCTGCAGCTGACATTTGCATAAATTTTGCTCTACAAAAAGCATTTAAGCATTTGTGTTTTTGTTGGAGAGGGGGAGACGGGAAGCCGGGAAACCGGGATCCCTGAGTCCTGAAATGACATGTGATGTCGACACATGACAAGCTGCCTTGCATATACATATACATACATTTGTGTATATTTTTCGTGAGCGTTTCAAGTCAGCGAGCAAAGCAAACCAAACCAAAGTGAAAGCGAACGTAACGTATACGCACCGTTGCACAAGGCCAGAAAAAAATTACAGAGCTGCTGTGGCAGAGCAAGGGAAAGGGAGTGTTGGTGAAAAGGCAGACGGAGACAAATCCCCGCGATCTGCAATTTGTAATTCAAATTGCCGGCAGGCCGACCCGGGCTTATGGACTTTTGTTCGCCGTCTAATTACAAAAATACAACAGGAAAATCCCCCCGAAACGATGTTATGGCTTTCTGATTCGATTGGGGGGTGGCGGACGGCAGGTCATCATCAGCACCGTGTACTGTGCTGGGTTGGAATTTTTCTGAAATTGCCCGAGCTCGGCGCGCACATCCATATTACCTGATGCTTCATTCCAAATTATTTGCATTCGCCCGACGCCTGCCATCAAACTGAAATTTATCTCGTTAGCTACCGTCGCTGGCAGCTGTCACCGAGGCAGAGTCCTTTGGGGAAAATTGAGAACGATGGCAATGGCTGGGGGAAATCTGCAGGTTCCGCCTTGAAGATGCCACGGCAGCACTTGGCGACAATTTCCACAGCAAACTCGAAATTATGAGGCAGACGACGCTTGGCAATCGATACGATGATGAGGACGATGATGCCACCTACTGGCAGATGCTTCGCTTCGTTTAATGAAATCAATTAAATTATTTATTTTTGCCTTTTTATTCGCCTGCTCATTTGCATATTTATTAAAATGTTGCCCCGCGAAGTAGGGAGTTTAGTGCTCGGGAAATTGTTGGCCTTAAAGTTTTTATTGTTCCATTTATCGGAGGGGAAATGCCGTAGTTCTTTCTCTCTTTACAACGGTTTCCTGTGTTTCCCCTTTGATTAACTTTCGAATCAATTTCCTTGTGAATGCAATTTGCGGATTGGAATGGCAGGGAATGGGTTTTCCTTTTATCGCTTTCCGCTTTCCCCTGCTCACTTGTATGAATTCGATTGCCGACCACAAACACCGACGGGCATTCCAAGGAGGGGGGAGGTTGCCTGGCCATTATCCTGGCCCTTTGTGCTGCATTTTTTATGAGTTATGTTTGCCCTTTCAACAAGTGAGGGGGGCAGGAAACGATGGAAATTTTACGAGAAATTCCTGTAAGCGATTTTGCGACTTATTTTTTAATGAAGCTAAAACAGCAATTATAACAATACAAAGGTACACAATGCTGACACATGACTGCACACCGCCAGTGGAAAGTGGCAATGGGGAGTGGAGGCTTCAGCCATATTTTATGTATTTCCTTTGTTGGCCTCACCTTTCGGCGAAGGCTTTTGTGGGCTTCGTCAGCCAAATTGCTTCTGCTCCAGGTCCCGTTCCTACTCCAGCTCCCACTCCTCCTCGTGATCCTGCGTTTTCCTTTCGCTTTTTTCTCCGTTTGCCAGGTGACAAGTTGCCTGTCTCCGAGTGGGTGGCCGCCGGGTGGCTGTTGCCTTTGTTGCTTAGTGGCCGGGGGTCTCCTCCAGCAGCATTTCATCTGCCCCTCGGTTGGCCCGCTCCCACTGTCTGTGTAATATATATTGCCGAAATTAAATTTTAATTATTCATGTATATGTTGGTAAAGTTTAATTAAATGTTTTTATTTGCCTGCCCTGCTGGCTGCTGTCCCTGCTCCCCCAAAATCCCCCGGGGGGTACGGCGGGGCTTATTGTGTTTGCCATAACACGCGACTTTCGTGCCAAGGATTACCAGGCAGTATGTGCATAATAATTACACGAAAATATTTATTCACCTCCGCAGTCTATTTGCGAGCGCGTGTTTAAATCTAGGCAAAAATTGATTAATTGACTAAAAACACAAATTGAATTACGCCATCAAAGGGAGCGAAAAATAGGCGGTTGGAGCACGGCTCAGCTTTAAATTTATTGAAATGGGAATTTTTGTCGACTCTTGTTGATTTTGAACAAATTTATTGTTAAGTATGTACATATATCATTTGCAAGAGGTTACATTTTAGTGAAAGAAAACTTTTTTTTCGTAAGGGAAGTAAATTTATTTGAAATTTGATTTACTTGGGATTTATTACTTCACTAAATGTTATTATGACACTACCTGGAACGCAGTAAATGGCTTGCTTGAGAGTTTTTAGCTAAAGGATGCGCGGTCACATGGTTTTTTTTTTTTGTAAATTCAATGCTTGTTTGCTACATTTATTTTTAATTTATTTTATTCCTTTTTTGTGAAAATTAAATTATATCGTAAAGCCCCGTAACCTCCAGAAATAATACATTATTATACATTTTAAATAAAATATCCTTCATTCTTTGAAATAAGCTGTATTGTAACGTGGGTTACTTTGGTGTATGTTAGTATTTAAAAAATTAATTTAACATACAACATATATAAATACCATTCATTCTCTAAAATCTGTTGGATATTTCATTTTTAATAATTTTTGGTCATTAAAAGAATCATTTGTTCGTCCCAGTCAATCCGAAAAAATGGAGCCAACTAACAATAATGTTATGTCATAGCACCATAATTAATTATTCTAATACAAGTTGGTATTTATGATTGCTGATAGTAGCAAATATATATAAATTTATAAGTTTAAATATTACAGTCAAAAAGGAAATATTCCTTTAAAGCAAGAAAAAAAATACCGAAGGATATAAGCGTATAAATACACAAAAAAGTAACAATTTTGTAATACGAGTAACTGAAGGTCGAAAACTCTTCAATCTGATATTAATCTCAATAAAAATATCAATGCTTGCTTATGAAACAGGATATTTTTATACTTCTCCCAAAGCATATAAACCTCTACTGATATAAATACAATCGAAATTCGACTCCATCCCATTACCACAAAATTCAAAATGAAAGTGAAATGGATATTTTAAGCAAAGTATCACTGTCCCTAGTGTTATTTGTTTTTGTAAGCCAAACCGTGTCCTTAGGCTCCACGCAACTGAGGAAAATTGTAAGCTTTCCTTTGTTTGTCCGGTCAAGTGCCACTTAACTATCGAGAAGCCAAAGGGATTTGGGCGGACAGTCTGAGGACAATTAACAAAGCGTTCGTTTGTTCATTTGTCACGCTCTGGAAATCCTCAAAGAGCCCTGTCACCTGCAAATTTGGCTCCCAGCGGATCGTCCGGCTGCGGCACTGGCTTCCTGGGAACAGAGATTGCATCGCAGCGTGGACGGGACAATTAACTTAACTATTCCACAATGTGCCAGCATGTCGAGGTAGTGGCTCCCACTACCTCCTTTTGTGCAATTTTCAATTTTCCGCCAGCGCTTTTCAGGCGTTTTCCGCCGCCTTCCCCCCTCCATGCAAGGGAAGCATAAAAAATAATTGGATTCAACTAAATTTGCAGCTTGCCACCGTCCCTGCGATAGATCTCCGCCAATAGACCCGCAGAACTGCGGAGGAAACGGTCGAGTGGGGGGAAAATGAAGAGCTAGGCATCCATTAAATCTCAATTAGGCCGGGCCGAAAAGGGGCTAACGTTGATGTCATTATAATGAATTGGTAGCTGAATGCGTCTTTGAACCTTTTCCCCAAATAATTTCAACTTATGGAGTTTCCGCTTGACTGGCTGGCAGGACGTGGCCGGAAAATGGGGGCGGAGTCGAGACTGAGACCAAGACCGAGCCAGAAGCATAACCAAAACCAAAACCAAGACCAGAACCAGAACCAAAGCCAAGACGTGGGCGCAAGTTTTTCTAAAACAACACAGTCAGCAAAGAACAACGGAACCGCAACAACAAACCCCCTCGGAAGGAGCGCTCCCGGGAAAGTTTCCCTTTGTGTGTAACTTTTGCATTTGTTTTGTGTGTTTTAATAGAGGCAAAACTTGATGGCGGCACTGCCAATTTATTGGGGCTCCTTTGTCCGCCCCCATAGGTGAGATTTCGGGGTATAAGCCTTTTTATTTCGGCTATTCGCCGTCTAGGCCTTTGCCGGCTTTCTGCTCTCATAAATTTCAATTTTATTGCTCCTAATTTGGCCAAGACCTACGACCAATCCCTGTTAACGTCCGTCAAATGGCCGCCTATTATTCATTGTTCGATTCCACCTAATGCACTCCCCCAACATATTTGTTCCACTTCGTGGGTGTGTGTGGATTTATCTGGCCGGAAAGTGCCCAATTACGTAACTTGTTTTCATTGGATTCCATTCCCATGTTTGTCTCTGAAAACAACTCCATAAATAACAGAAATTTTTCGTATCGAAAAAAAGAAAGCGAAAACTTTGCTGCATTTTTAGCCAGACAGAAGGAGCAATGTGTCAGAGATCCTGCAGTGAAAACTTTCTTTTCGACGACCTTGCAAAGTGTCAGCAAAAGTAAGCAACTAATGCAATCGTTTAGCTGTAAAAATCTGAAAAAAAGAATAAATCTCAGCCAAGTCTTAATGAATTCGTTTTTACAATGTAAGCTTTTTTCTTAGGATAAAAACATTCGTAAATCTGTTAGCTGAATTGGAATTAATTTGAATAATTAGAGTTGTTTCTTAAGTTTCCTAGTCAGCAACTACTCAGGGATGTTGAGGGATATTCAGTGGAATAATTACTTTTATTTATTGAGCGACTCGGACTCGAGCTTGAGCTTCTTAGTTCAGCACTCTACCCAACGCACCACTCAGGAATCAAAGAAGCGCGACGAAACTCGAATGCACATAATCTCGTTTTCAAGGAACTCTCTTCCTGAAAAAGTGTGATGAAATATCTCGAAAAATAACATTCTCCTTTTCTTTTGAGTGTATATTAATCAGGATAATGCTAGAAAAAATCAGTAACTTTATTTATTATTACTAACCTTTCCCGACTTTTAGAACTTTTTTATAATACCCTTATTCCCTAAGGGAAACCGCTTAAAAAAATCAAAACCTTAATGAATTCAGCACTTCTCTTCAATAAATCAAACTTATTTCTATATCTGCCAACTGAATCAATTAGAATATTCCGACATATTTTCCCAGCCCAAGCACCAGACCTTCGTCAGCAGGGATGCCTTTCTGACAACCTTACACTCACTGACAGTTTCAAATGGTAACGAATTCGCAAAACTGCTTAGCTCACCATTCAGTGGAGAGGCCCGAATAAAAATTGTATTTAGCCAAAATAAGAAATAAGAAGTAAGAAATAAAATTGAATAAGTAGACGTGTGTGTGCGTGGGTGTTTGTGCTCGAATCTGAATATCCTGCGAGGCACGACCACAGTGGGAAAAATGTTGCATGCCACTTGGACATTTAATGGTGCTCAATTCAAACACAACACACAAAGGGCATAAGTCTACGTGAGAAATCAAAAATGTTCAACATTTACAAGGGAACTCAGCCTGGAGCCTGGAGGAGCTCCTGGCTGCCGCTGCTCCTGCGAACAGGATGGCGGGATTATCGAGCACGTACGAAAAATCGAATCGCAACGAATCGAAAGGAAACGAATCGAGCAACTTCAAATTTAGATTGAAGTGTGCGCGGCACAACTCGGGAAAATCGGGGAAACTAGGGAGAGCCGGGGAGAAGGGGCCTGGGAATTCGTAGAAAAAAAAATGGCGCGCAAGGAGGCAAGAGCTTCACCTTGTTAGCGGCTTGTTTGCTTTTCAATTTCAAAGCTGAAGCCGAAAACGGCAATAAATCCATCCACACAAGTGGCCCAGAAAAGGGGACGCTGGCGAGGGGCTGCTAACGGGGGCGCTGGAGGGTGTGAAGTATCCTTGACTGAAGCAGCGAGTGCAAGTGGAGCAGCGCAGCCCAGACCAGACCAGAGCAGATCCTGCATGAATTAAGAGGGGCGAAGCCCCTGCTGCATTCCATATTTTGCATTCTGCAAGCAAGCATCGCCGCTCCCCAACTCCATTGAACTCATCTGGTGGAACTTTAAAGGGGTTTCCGCAGCCATATGGCCTGGTCCCGTGTATTGGCCAAAAAAAGAAATCGATGGCGGCACAAAGTAAACTGCAGAACGCCCCCCGCAGGGTGTGTTTATGGCCCTCGATCTGTTTGCCAGCAGCGGTGTTAACTTTGCCACGCTCCCCTGAGGTTTGGGCCTGGTTTTTTTTCCACTCCACTCATAGCTCTGGGCTAGATGTGCCAGATAAACTATTGTCGGTGCAAATAAATCAAGGGGGAGCTTTCTTTTTTTTTCGCACCAATTTATACAGACATCTGCAGCATTGAAAGTAATATTTCAAGGCCCCAAAAAGTATGCTGCGCAGTTTTTACTCGTGACTTTACATTAGCTTTGATGAAATGACTATAGTATACTGTATTTGAAATGGCTAACTCTTAATAGCTACGGCAATTTTAAGCATACAAAATAAGTTTTTTTTTTAATTATGAACAGAAAATTTTTGTTTATTATTATTATTATTAATAATATATTTTTTAGCTTCTCCAAAGAAGGAATTTTGCATCATTAAGAAACATTTTCATCATATTTAAAGGAATAAAATTGTTTTTATATTTAGTTATTGGTTTTTAAAATATTATTATTTAAAGAAACATTTTCATAAGTAGTCTACATTTTAAGTCCAGTAGTTTACATAATTAACTGATTTATTAATGGGAATTTCCAGACTTACTTTGCTTAATGTGTTGAAAATAATAATTTAATGAAATAATAATTTTCTATATAATTTTAAAATAATTTAATAATCGGTGTTGCCCCAAAATTTATTAGGGATTTTTAAAATCAATGTAAAATGTGTCTAAAAACATGAGTTACCAAATTAGTGCAAATTTATTCTTAGGATCACATTGTAACCTTATAAAATGATCTTATATTACCTTATTTTATTTTATTATATTTTACGATAGGAAACACACGTCTTCGCTATATTTTTTCCCTGTGCATATACCCTAAGCGCTTTCCAGTGTAATCCTATTTAACTTTGCCATTGAAACCACTATTTCAACGAGCAATTTGGCTCTTATTGATCAACCGATTTGGTATTCATCGATTCGTAAAAAACGCTGTTTACACTTTGCCCACCAAAGTCAATTTACACTGCCTACATTGAGGCGACGCGACCTGTGCCGCCGCGTCAAGGCAACGGCAACGGCAACGGCAACGGCAAAGGCAAGGCTAAAGGTAATAATTTTGTTGATTCACGGGAAAGGTGAGCAAAAGAGCAGGCTCATTTGCATAGACTCGATGGATAGTAAAAAACACTCGGAGTACGTGAAGTTCATCAATTGAGCCCGCTGCAGATGTGCCAGGGAATCGCTATTTACATTGTGTATTGGGGGCGCAAAATTCTTCTTCTGCGCCTCGGGTTGATGATGAAGTCGCGCGATAAATATTGCAGGTGCAATTTGTATGCCGGGCAACAACGTGACAGGACGAAGGAGAGCCGAAGTCGGAGTGGACCAGGACGGATCAGACACAAAATAATGCGATGCAAATTTCATGTAATCATATGCAAAGTCACCCGGGCGACAGAAGGCAGCTGAAGAAGAACTTTACGTTCTCGGCAGGCATGTCAAGGGTTTATTACGGGGTCACTGGGATGTGAAGTATGCGATGGATATGGAAGATGGGTCACGAGATGCTGATGGAGCCGGAGTTGGCACGTAATTTGCATGCCGGATACTGTAATGTATTTATGCGAGCATAAATATTCATCCGCCCAGTCAGCCAGTGTAATCAAATTAGAGCAAAAACCGCAGGCAGCGCCGGGAGGCACTGCAACTGCATAATCCGTTGTCGTTGTCGGTTGCTCGGTTGCTCGGATGGAGTGACAAAGCTGCCTGGGATCTCGCCCCCAAAATTACCAACTGCATCTCATTAAAATGTATAATTTCTCAACTTGTCGTTGTCGTCGTCGTCGGGGTGAAGTCGGACAAAGTGGGTCAGGGCCAACGGTGTCTACCAAGTTGTCACCTCATCATCTCATCGCCAAGACACTCGGGAGGTGCGGCTCACCCATTTGGCTGGGGGGATTATGAGCTTTTCGTGCATATTATTAGGCAACCTAATGAATTGCAATCAGGCGGAATTTGTGTTTTCAATTAGGTTCGCCCCGCAATGGGAGCATTAAATTTGGATTAAATAAATGGCGTCAACGCAATTAGGTCGCTGACTGCAGTTAATTGACGTTCAGCTGAGCAAACACAGCCAGCCACTGCACTGCACCTGCACCTGCAACAGCAACAGCAACAACTGCTGCAGCAGTAGCAGTAGCAGCAGCAGCAGCATCCGCAGCAGCGGCAGCAACACCAAACGAAACAACAAACGCCGGGAACACGAACTGCGAACCACAGGAGCAGAAAGCCGCAACACAAATCTTTAATGCCGATTCAACCGCACTTTGCACTGGCACAGTGGCTGCAAAGCGAAATTAAATTAGTAAATAAATACTATACTTTTGTGGTCCTCACAATGGAGTCTGTTTATTCGTATTTTGATTGGGAAAATATAATTATTTGTATGCTATTATTATTTAGATTCACGCTTGAAAAAGTCATTTAATTTAAATTGAAGAGGGGCCAAAAATAAATTATCTGCAGATGCTTGTTTCAAAGTTTAAGTAGTTTATTTAATGTTGTATTTCTAGTAGTAAAACGGAAATTAATTGCTAAATTGAAACAAGTAAGACAGCTACAGTGGAGTGTGCCCAAAGCTTTGTGTGTTAAATTAAAGATAAAAAGAAAATCGCAAAGTCACATTGTCTTAATATGCACTAATTAGGGGGCATCGAATATAAAAACCTTTATCTAATTTTACTAATTTATGGAAGCGCAGTTATAAGCTCAGCTCGATTTTATTATTATGTAAGTTTTGGATTAAGTAGTAAAGTATAAGATATTGGAAGATTACAAGATATCTTTTTAATTTTCGGTTTTTTTCTTCGTCATTTTTCTGCTCTTGATGCTGCTGTCGTCTCTCTCCCCGACTATATTATTATTTATTCTTAATTATTTCTTTAGTGTTCCGAATCTATTTATTATTGTATCGTTTAATATTTATATTATTTACTTTTAGTGTCATTTCTCACACATCCTGAACCACTTTGCCATCAGAACTTCATTCACCTGGGCAAAAGTGCACCTTATTAAGTTGAAACAAAAATACATTTAAGAGCTCATCCAATATTTGCTGTGTGTATTGGGTTTTAATTACGATTCCGCCAACTCATCTTCCACTGAGGCGGAAATTCAATTAATTATTCATTAAAGATCGCTCAACATTTTTGGGTAACTTAATTTTGGATACATTTCCATGTAATGGGGCACCACTGTGCCCAGTCGAGCAATTGAAAGGGAGCCGGGGACGGACGGAGGACGGGTAGGTGTTCAGCAATTGGGCGACGACCGCAAAACTGTATTGAAATTTGCGGTCAATGCAAAACAAATCTCAACTCCATTGCTCGGCTGGGCAAACAGGTTGTGGCGAGGGGCGGAAAATGGAGGTGGGGCCGGGCAGTGGAAAACAGTGGCGGTGGGAAAATGGGAAAGGCATGGGCGACACGAGAGCACTTCTCGGTGAAAGGCAATTGTGTTTTCAATTGATTTGCTCGAAATTGCATTTGGCATTGCATTGGCAAATAGGTCGCCCTGGTCCCAGGAGTCGTAGCTCCTCCTAGTCCTCCTTCTCCTTTTCCTCTTAATGCTGGGTGTGAGGCAGGACCCTCGACGGCGGCGGCGTCGTCCTTGTTAATCAAAGAGTAGCTGAAGTCCCGACCCAGCACCCGAGGTAAGTGAAAGGCACTTAACAAATGTTGGAGGACAGGAACAGAGCATGCCTAATTTATGGGCAACATGGCATTAAGTTAATTATTTATGCCCGGCCAGACACGAGCCAGGATCTCCGTCCTGCTGCTCCTGCTGCTCCCCCTTTCCCCGGTCAAATCTCATTCCCCCTGGCGGAGGCAAAAAATCGGTCGGACAGCGGAGACAACGCCCAAGTGTTGTTCTTTAATTTCAAAGTGATAAAAAATTAACACGACAGACTGAGTGGAAACAGTGGGCCAAGGCCCAAGGACGTAAGGGGGCGGACAGCGCGGGAGGATGAGGAATGGTCCTTCTATTCGGCGACTCTCTGCCATTAGTGCGTCTCCACTTCCGCCACTTTCGCCGGCGCTTCCCTTTTGCCACCACAGTGTATCACTTGAGGTGTGAATGGAGCGGCAGCAGCATCCCCGGAGTGGGATTCGGGGTCAGGCGGGTCTGGCTGCTGGCGGTCGTGCTCGGGCTGTCAGCGAAATGATTTATTTTTGTTATTAAATTTTGGCCCGGCATTTGAATGCGGACTCTAACATGCTGATTGCCATTATTTGATGACAGAATGAAGCCATTGGGGGCTCCAGTCGGCAGTCTGCAGTCTCCTGGCTTCTGGTAGCTCCATAAATTGAAACATACGGAAAACTTCAACCGGCCAATTGGGAAAATGGAAAATAGGGCTCTCTCTTTAAACCGTGCATTCCGAGTACCCAGTGGATTGGATTGGCCCAGAAAGATGTCCGTATATCAATCAATTTCTTATCCACATCTGTCGGCCTGTCTGAGGCAATTTTTTGCGATACTCACAGATGTCATCTATCATTTGGCCGGACACAACGGAAGACAACTGGCACTGGCGATGGCACTGGCCTCTGGGCCTTGTTTATTTACTCGCAAAATATTTCCTTTCTCTCACATTTTTTGTTGTTTGTATTTTTGATTGTTTATCGTGGGACTCACCAGGACTCACCTGGACCGCTTTGAGTGGGCCACCATGTGGTATACTTGATATGCGGCATTTAAGCGATGAGAGCCGAGCTTATCGCAGCGGGGGCGCTGATGGCCCAAGGTGTGAAGGTACCTTATATGGAGTAGGGGAGTGTAAGCATTTAAATATGCACACATTTCACAGGGTTCCTTTGTTTTCTCTTATTTTTTTTCCCCTTTATTATTGCTCCCCCGAGCACGCAAAGAGTTCGAGGGGGCGTGGCCAAGAGAGCTTCTTTGGGGGCATACAAATGAGCTATAGAGTACGATTGTATGCTATGCTAATCAGCATATTCCGAAAGCCAAAAGAGAGGAAACTATTATTCTCTGAAACTAGTCAGGAATTTCTGGGTAAGCTTTTCCCTGGGAAAATCCCAATTATTTAAGCACTCTCCCTGCAAGCTCTGGGCAATCCAATTTGTCGAAAGGCAATTGAAATGCAAATCGTTATCAAATAACAAATCATAACTGAAGGCATGTCTAGCGTTTTATATCTATTTTATGGCCCTCAGTCTCCGCAAAGGCTTCTTTCACAGCACACTTCACACCTGAGCTGCTGGCAGACAGGTATTCGCCTGAAAAAAAAATACAAACCACGTCCCAGGATGCCGTGCCGCAGGGTTAAACGGTACCCGTTATTTGCTTTGCTTCCCGCAGAAACAACAACCCAACCGAACCGAACCGAGCCGAACGAAGCATCCAAAAAGGCACCAGGGACGTATTACCAAAAAGCGCAGGGCGGAAAAATCGCGGAGAAAATGGCCCTGCATCAGACCTCGGAGCCAGGAGGAAAATCAAATTTTTTACTAGAACGCCAGTAAAGGCTTAAAGACCAAAACACCAGCTCGGAATGAGGCTTTAAGTGTATGAAATAAGATAGCAGCCAGGAACAGGAGCCCGAAAACCAATTCCATTAACTAGGGGGTTTTGGCCAAAAGGTTAGACAAGGCTAACTGAAGGGGAAACTAAAAGCCTGCCCTGAAAATTCCAAGGAATTTTAATGTCAAGGATAAAACAGGAGGGGATTTAGGCAATAGTTTGGTAATTAAGGGCCGGTTTCTATCTTCACTATCAAAGTGTCTTATACCAGATAGCTGGTCGGGAAAGATAATCAGCAGATAAACTTATCGTAAACCAAATCAGATTTTCCACCTAAAAAGTATCTGAACGTGAAAGAATAACATTGTGCGCAACCGCTCATTTTCAAATCGGACATCAACTGTTTTTTTTATCGATTCGGAAAATATTTGACAGGGAGTATGGGTCTCTGTCAAAGTGAACTCTCACAGTTACACGATAGGAAACCGAAATCCCTGACCGCGAAGTTTTAACATTAAGGGGAGAAACCGTCTCTAAATAGGTATAATTATTATGATATATCATTATTCAATATACATCATTATACCATATAAGCTTCTGTACAAAGTAACTCTTAACTTTATCTCCTTATAACTCTTTTAATCGGAAAAACCATACCCCATAACTCTCACATCCCCTTGATAACTAACATCCCCTTACCATTCTGACCACACATTTAGAATCCACCTCAAAGTGTGATAAGCTGATGGGAAAATGATTTCCCAAGCTGGAAATTCTCCCTGCTTCAGCGTCAGCTTCAGTGTGTGTTAGTGTCTAGCAGGCGATGCAATTTCGCAAATGCAGTGCAAAAGCCAAGGCTATCCGCTGCAGATAACTCGATAGCAGGCACTTAAAAAATAATTTAACAATTTCCAATATCTTATTACGGATACCGACACGGCTATCATCCGCAGACAGCTGTCAACATTAGCGCCAGCTTCTTGTTTCTGCTGCTGCTTTTTTATTGGATGCGTAAGTTGCTCGGCTGCTGTGGGTGTAGGAAAAGCGGAAAAAAACCTGACATGAGCACGTGCAATCGCTCAAACCAAAAACAAACCAACAAAAAAATATGCGGGGAAAATGGAAAAAATGGTAAAGTTGGCAAACATGCACATACAAGTATACAGCGGATATAAGTAATGTACTAAGTGGCCAGAGGGCTGAATCTGCTCTATATGGCTGTGTTGCCTGATGCCCTGGCGTCGATGTCTTGAGCAATTTCCGACAGATGCGAAGCCGGAGCAGGCGAGCACACACAAAAAGTGCAATCGAATGATGTAACCATTTTTCCAGAGAGAGTCAAGCGTCTGCGATCAATTTCTGATTACCAGCCAAGTCGAATGTGAAAACCCAGCAGCACAGAAATAAAGGAGCCTGGGGGCGATGTGACAATTTCCAGGGGGGGAGCGGGAGTGAGCAGGAAATCCGGGCCCTGGTCCGAGGCTGAACTCAAATGTGCAACGATGCCGTAATTACCCAACTAACTGAAGCACTCGCACATGCCATTGTTGGCCGACTCTGGCTGGATTTTTGCATAGCTAGCTGTGGAAAACAGTTTAGTCGACAAAGTCATTCACTCATTGCCATGTGATGACACGAGCTCGCTGCTCGAGTGCCGCTGGATGCTGGCTGGTGGCTACAGGACTGGGGGTGCCGGATCCGGGCAGGAAGACAGGCCTGGCATTTACACAGTCGGATGATTTAGATAAACAAGACATGAGCTGTCACGCAAAGGAAACAGGGGAAAAAAGCTGAAAAAAACACACACTAAAAGAAGCAAGAACAAAGCGCACCGAGAGATAGCAAGCCGAGAGAGTCCTTAAAGGAAAGCCCCTGAAAGTAGTTATTATTACGCAGGATAAAGCCAGGAGATTAGGAAAAGCTGCGATTCTCAGTCCCCTCACCCTCACCCCTCAGTCGATTGCATTGACTTGTGGAGGACGCCGCGGAGCTGGGCAAAATGAATTGCCAACGATTTATTTGCAGCTCAGCTTTATGTTATGTGTGCCTGCCCCCCGTTTAATTAGCTCATAGTTGGATCAAATTCAAGATGAATGGCTAAATTATATGCACGCAGGATGTGTGCGTGCGTTTGGGCCAAGTTCATCCGTTCAGTTATTAAATAAAATGGAAAATTATCAATTTGGGCGCTGGCGCAGGCATTTGACAGGCCAATGAGTTTTATTTGAAGACCGCAGGCCATTTGCGTTTTTGTTTGATAACAAATGCACTGAAAAAAGTGGCCACAACCTTAATTACTTAATTGAGCCATCAATTAATCATAGAAAACAGGTAAATCTTCATTAGGTAAAGATTGTTTGGTGAAATGAAGGGCTTAAAGGCAGGGAAACCTCTACCAATTGATTGCTTAAATTGAGAAATTATGCATACTTTTCTCTCTGTTTATACCGACTAGTTATTAAGCCTAAAACGCTTTTTTAATGGCCATACATAGATCAATTAAAACCAATTGTGTCAGTAAATTAAAACCTATCTGTTCACAAAGGCCCACAGTGCGTATGAGTGACGTGTGCGTGTGTCATAAATGGCATTGTTGCCGCATCTCCCCCCAAACATTAGACGTAATGCAATTTTTGTACATATTTTCGTTATTTTTGGACTCGAGTTCCCCCACAAAAGAGGGGCCGCAACTCAACCGGTGCTCTCGACCATCTGTGGAGGACTGAACCTGAACTCGGACTCCACTGTGGATGCTGTTCCCCTTTTCGGGGATTCTGCGTACTGAAGTCGAGCCACAAAAATACTGGGAACAGCTCGTATTCAAAACAAAAACACTGCCGCGCTCCGCTGGCTGTTTTCAGGAAGTGATTTCAATGTTTTTTCGGCCATACATTTCCATATTTTTGGAATATAATTACAAAGTACAGATATAGGCTAAAGCCCAGGCCGCTGATTAAGCATTCACAAAGGCGGCAGCGGCGACGGCGCAATTGCACATTAATAAAATAGCAGACAAAGTCGAAAAGTCCTTGCGGTGGCGCCACAATGGATTTAAAATGTTAAGCCGCCTGTCGGCAAGCGTGAAAAGTCAACTCTTAAAAATGAAATATTGTTTAGCGCATGAGGGCAAATTGCGGTGCGGTTAAACCCAGGCCCAGGCCCAGGCCAGTCCTTCCCCTCCCGAGGCTGGAGGCTGGAGAAACCCATGTTTTTGTGTGTGTCCGGCCGTGCGCAATTGTACGATTAGCCTAATGAGGTGTGCAGGGCTCGCAGTCCTGATTGATGGTCCTGATTATTCAGCCTGTCCTGGGGCTTATCCCGGCCGCACTCAAACATTCAGCACTTCGTTCACAGACCGCGTCCCCGTCCCCGTCCCAGTCCCAAAATATGTTTGCTGCCCTGAATTCTATCTGTCCAATCCAAAAGCCAAAAATACTTTTTAAAGCCCTCCCTCTCTGCTGTCGCCTGCGGCGTTGCATGTGTAAAATTACCCAATTTCAAATGCATTTTGGTGCATTAGGCAGGTGCTGCAGGAGGAGGAGCAGGAGTGGGTGGGTGGCCGAAATTTGCATATTTGCGACGAGTTTTAGCAGCGAGCTTAGCCGGCGGCTGCCAGGGAAGCCATTCTTGTGGGCCAAACCGCGTCAAATATGAGCACGAGGCACACACATAGGTGATTGCCATTATGGCTGCAACATGGCAATCGCTGGAGGGTTCCATTAGCCAAATATTATAGCCAAGCTGTGTGCGGCCTTCCAAGTGGCAGACGTCAAAATGCTTCGAGAAAATATCGATGCACTTAAGCGATGCCACTGTGTTTGTGCAAGGGAAACGAAACCCTCTCTGAAATGCCAAGTCCCAATCCAACATGCCATAAATAATTCAATCAAAATACTGCCGAATATAAAGGTCAGGCCGGGCTTAAAGTTTTGTTTACACTCGCTCTCAGTGTTTACCTATGAAGTTGACGCATTTTAAATTTGCCATCGCCCGGGCATCGTGGCTCACTCCGTCCAATGGGGCGGATGTGTGATATTTTATACATTACTTTTGCAACCTCAATGACGGCGCTTGTTGCATGTAGAGGCAAAGAGAGAGAGTGCAAGGCAGAGAAAGATGAGGCAACACTTCTTGGTGACACATTCATAATCCAGCTTTCTACACGAAAACATCATAAAATATGAACAAACACTTCCGAGACACTGACAAGAAGTTTTAATTGCTTTTCCGCATGCAACTTCTCCCCCCGGGGAAAGGCGGCAAGCTCTGTAGAGCTTCTCCGGTTTTCGATCGAATTGTTTCCCCCAGCCTGCATCCGATTCATCTACGCCCTCCTCCTCCTCCGGTTGAGAGGGAAAACCCTTTCCAGGACCCACGCCGCACACGTGCAGCATTTACGCAGACATTTTCGAGACTTCATTTTGATGAATACACTTCCATGCATAACTGAGCCGGGTGCGACAGGAAGCCCATAAAGTTGACAATGCCAGGCACCCTTCCCGGCTTGGGGGTCCCACACTAGAATCAAATATTTATACCTTAATCAGGTGGCGGCGCCTCGAGGAGAGAGGAGGGAGAGATAGAGTTAGTGGGGAAAAAGGAGAAAACTTTACTGTCAACTTGATAACTTTGGCACAGAAATTTGCTGTTAATTACTCGTGTGCAGAGGGCGGTATCTGAGCTCTCATTTCGCCCCAGAAAACTAACCAGAAACTAACCAGTGACAGTGCGGGGCTTTAAGGATTATTTGTGGTTCGGTTTCATCCATTTTAATGGCATAATTTTTCATTCAGTGCCAAAGTTCTTTGCAGTAGCAGCCAGGGGAGAATTGGCTCGTTAACACGGCCATAAAGAATTGAATCTAGTTCTGGTCTTGACATTTACGAAGCTCCTAGCTCCTAGCTCCTAGCTGGGGTTGTGTCCTGTTCGAACTCCCCCTTCCTGCTCCTTGTGCTACATATATACATATATACGATGGTGGCCCAGGGAACACGTCGTAATCATTTGCACCAGTTGTCTTATCGCCTGAAAGATGGTCGAGAGCAAAGCTTTTTGTACTCGGTTTTAGATGGCAAAATCCTGTAAAAACCCCCAGTCCCTCCCCTCTACAGTGCATTTCGAAATTGTTGGACGCTTTGTAAGCAAATAAATGTGGGAAAAAGATAATCCCATAAGCTGACATAGATAAACAGAAGTTCAGAAGGCAAACAACTTTTATTTGATGGCCCGAATTCAATTGGACCGCCGGCAGCCAACGGAATTTGGAATTTCTCTACCTTTTTTTCTCTCTCTTTTTAAGTGAAAATATCCAGGCGAATTCCTATGGCTATGAAACGCACTGTCCCCCGGACGGACCAGCAGCAGCAGCATTGTTGACTTGCCATAAAAACACGAGGGCGGATAACAGATGGAATGCACGTGAAAACATCAAGAGCGATGCAATTTTGCAAATTGTCTTCAACTGTGCGAATGCATTTCATTTCGTTCGTTCTCTCAGCCTTCGGGCTTGGGGCTTGGGGCTGTTTAAGAAATCCAATCCAGCTATGGGAGGAGGAGGCAGACCACGCAGGATGCTGCCGAGGAAACTGTGCCGCACAATTCATGCAGCTATGCAGCAGGACGAAAATTAGTCGCTTTATGTGCAGGTTGAGGTCAGCAATTAACGCTCAGAAGCTGAGAAGGCGAAGCGTGTTCGCAGCAAAGGAATTTCCGCCAGAAGTGCAAGGCGGCGCAGAAATGTGCCATCTTTAAGGAGGTTGAGCTGGAGGTGGTTGCTACACCCCAAGTGCTATTCTTGCTTTACTACCGAAATACATACAATGTGGGCAGTATGTAGCCACAACATAGTCCTAGTTATAGTTGTAGTTAAGCACGGAGGGGGGGGTAGCTACTGCTGCCCTGGCAAAAAGTAATTTTGGGGCAAATGCTCTTATTGACATAAAATATATCGCATAAATAGGCAGAGTGCCCTACACATGAGTAAGTCGACGGACCTCAACGGCCGCCCCTTAACCAGGAAACTTTGCTAATTGCATTAGGCGCTGGAGTATTCTATTACCGACCTTCCTCCAGTCCGGGGGCACATCTGTTCCAGCTGCGGCAGTTCCAGCATCAGCTCCATCTCTATCAGGCAAGCAACTTGCTGGAAAAAGCAAAGGAGTGCGTAAGCATATATGTAGGAATGCCTGAACATCAAACTTTGCACTTTAAGACCGTTTAACAGAGTCAAAAAGTTTACCTTTCTCTTGTAATTTAATCGAGATATTAGCACCGCTCGTTGAAGAGGCTGAATAGGGAGTCAGGAGTCTCGTGTTATAATCAAATATTTGCCTCTAAAAATATCTATATAACGCCCTACTTACTCCTAAAAGTTATTAAATTAAATAAAATTCATAGGGGCTTAAAATGCCTTTCTATGTCCACCGCATTGAATTGTTTTTATTCCAAATGCATTATTTAAATGTGCTTTGCATTCACTTCATGTTTAAATCAATTATTCCACTTTTTTCCCTGGCTTACCCGAACAAATGAAATGAAGGGGAAACCCATAAACTGGCTTCCAGTAAGGTTTTTTATTTTTATTTTGTTACTGTCAGCCAATGAGATTCGTGACATGGCAGATTACATATGTATCCGTACTATGCGATTAAGCATAAATAATTTCACGCCTATAAAATTCACTGAACAAAGGAATTTGTTATAACTTGGCTTCTCTTCATCCGTTTAACTCTATCGGGAGCTTTTAGCGTAACTCCCTTGGGGTACAGTTCCCGTATATGCCAGATTGGTGGATTATCCGATGAATCCGGTTGTGCTATGGCAAAGGCATTATGTTTTAGGCTTTTATCGGGGTCTACTTGGGCGGACCTTTTCCAAACGAAGAGCTCTGCTAGGGGCTTGAGGATGAGAAAGTACAGAATCTCTGCCAAGGAGATGACACTGAAGCCCATAAAGAGACCCATTACGCCGCCGACATTGGCTGGAAAGTGAGAAAAATTAAGTAAAATAAGAATTCCTTACAACAATAGGTAAATAAATTCCTATAAATTATTATTACTCACACAAAAACTCCGTCAAACCCACGTAGGCATTCTTCATATTCCCGTAGTAAACCGACTCTCGAAAATACACATTGATGACGGCTATGTTCTCGCTCAAATACGACTTGTTGATGCCCTCCACCAGCGTGTTGGCCAGTTGAAAGTCTCTGTTGGCCAGCGGGAAGGCAAAGCCACTGGCCAAATAGGTCAAGTCAAAGCAGCTGGGCAGGCACTGCCTGAGGCACTTGACCGCTCCCGGCCGAATGGCCGCCCGTTGGGCACGACGCACGCAGAGGGCGTCCCTCATGCTGCAGGTGGTGGCGTTGCTGTAGATCTGCGGATAGTCGTACGGAATGCAGGCACAGGTGTCGTACAGGTAGGTGGCCAGGCACTCGTTCTCGCAGTTGAGCCGCGTATAGATGCTGTAGAAGATGAGCTCCTTCTCGTTCTTGAACAGACACTGCCGGCCATCGCGGGATATCGAGCGAATGGCAGGCACGGCTTCGGATCGAACCATCTCGATGCGGTAATTGGTCTCATAGCCAATGGCTGTTATGAGGCCCGCTTCCTTTACCATGGGTCCCTCAATGGGATTGTGGAAGTAGACCTACGGAATTGTAAAAATTATAAGAGAATATGTGTTTCTTTACATGATATTCACTTTGAGGAACCTCCTACTATTTCTTTTCTATTCTGACTTACCAGTCAGTCTGATCTTACCTTAAAACCAGGTCCATTAGTCGAGGAGCAAAAATATTCACTCATTTCTGCATCCAAAACAGCAGTAAATCCCAAGGTTATACCAGTTCCTGAAAGGAATCTTTATTAGCTTTATCCTAATATAAAATCTAGTTTCTTTTAAACCTACCACTTGATGTAGATGGATAATACCTTGGAGGCAAATTATCAGGATAACCGGTCTCCGGATCCCACTTGACACTCTCAAATCCACCTTCACTGGTCAGATTTCGACCGCTATTGGCACTGTATAAAAAATTATAAACCAAAATAGCGTAGAAATATATTTAGACACAGACATACTGAAGCATAGAGAGAAATAAATTTAAAAATGCTAGTTTTAGGGCCTTTTTCGAAGTTTAATACTTAAAAAAAGGCTTTCACATTCGTGTATATAGATTAATATTCTCTTACAAAGGCTTGTATAGATATTCCGGTGGCTCAAAATTAAAGACGCAGCACAGGCCCTCATCCGTTAGGACCTGCTGGAACAGATGCGAACAGTTTCGCTCCACGGCACTGAATCTGCAGAAGAGCAGCATTCGCTCACAGGTCTGTGAGTGATTCGACACAAAGTCGGATATCTTCATGGTGTTCCCGGCCAGCTGTGAGACGCGCAGTTCCTCATCCAAGTTATCCGAGTCGCACAGCAGCTTCAGAAGGGCACTCTCGTTGGAGCCCCTTTAAATAATTAATTTTTCTCTTTTTCTCATCAATAAACAAGGCCCACACTCACTCGGCATAGTTAGACACCCGACTCTTCTGAACTTGATTCATATTGCATATGGTTATGGCCGGAAAGGGTACCTTTAATATGGAGGTGGCATGGGGACTGATGCCAATTATCACCGGAGTGCTGTCCCACTTGACATAGATGTTTGAGATGAGGTGGATAGTTATGATGAGGGCCGTCACAAATGAGCCAAGGAAGAAGGTTCTGAAAGGGGTAGGATAACGATACTATTAAGCACTAAAAACTAAGATAATTTTATAATTAATTCCAGTAAAAATAGGTACTTATTCCCACCTCTCCCAACTGCTGAGATTGGGATCCCCCACAAATTTCAGGCCATGCAGACCCGTCTCCCTGAGGAACTGCCTTAGACTCCTGGCAAAGCTCTTGAACAGGAACACCGAGCATGATCCCGATAACTGCCCTTGTGGCCTGCTGCTGCTGGACTCGGACAGCTCCATTTTCGACTGTTTACTTAATCCCACTTGACTCCGCCATAAATACTTGATGGTGCAATCAATCTGCTGTCGGCACAAGTACTAAAGAGCCATGTAATTAAGGATTTACCTTGATTACTGTGATTTTGTGGCGCCGTGAATCCTTTCAAGTTAATTAAATTCTCAGTGTTGCATGGCCCCAGGCATTAATATGTACGTTAAGTACGTAACTATACGTATACATATAGCCATGGAATGTGACAAGCCATCAAACATGCGCCGTGTGGGACGGCTTGATGGGATAAGTGCATTGCCACAGTTTTACGCTCCAACGCGCTTGATATCAAAGTTTAATTCGCTTAACTCTAGAGTTTATCAAATTATATTGAACTCGGGGGCAGGCGGCAACATCACCTTGATGGGTTGAGTGCATCGTAAAGGTAAACTTTTTAAACGTTCAAGCTTTTCTACATATATCAGCTTTTCCCCCCAAAAGCTTTTGATAAATGAAAGCTTGCACGCACGTGATGTCACAGACAGTCGGCTGGAGGCTAGCCAGTTCCCCCATCAGCTGCTCGGCGATCAGTTCTCATTTGTTTACCCGAAGATGATCATGAGAATCCGCAGCAACCCGCTGCCCCGCCGGCTGGTCGATGTCTTGTGCTTCCTGCTCATCGGAATCTTTCTGCCGGTGGTCTTCATGTTCGAGATTGTGGTGGTGTTGCCCGCCTTCCATGAGCCAGGTGGCTTCTTTCACACCTTCACCTTCCTGATGGCCATGTTTCTGGTGTTCAATATCAAGGGAAACATGATTGCCTGCATGATGATCGATACGAGTGTGGAAGGTAAGACGGAGTTTGATCTCACAATAAATCCCTTCATACCTCAATTTCTTACCAGCCAAAAAGGTGGAGCCCCCCGCTGATACCTCAGACTGGCGAGAGTGCCCAGACTGCACACCTCCTCGATTAGCTCCTCCCAGATCCTGGCACTGCAAGATCTGCAAGGTGTGCGTCCTGAAGAGGGATCACCACTGCCTGTACACGGGCTGCTGCATCGGAATGCGGAACCATCGCTTCTTCATGGGCTTCATCTTCTACCTGTTCGTGGGCTCGGTTTACGCCTTGGTCTACAACTCCATCTACATGTGGATTATCCAGGGCCACATCTACTGCAACTGGCTGACGCTGCTCAAGCTGACCTGCCCCATGCTGCTCCTGGTGACCGGCAGCCTCTGGAGCAACATGTACCTGCTCTTCTACAGCCTGAACATCCTAGCCCTGGCTTACGGAGTGCTCCTCTTGGGCTACCATGTGCCCATCGTGTTGAGGGGTGGAGTTTCGGCGGATCGCACAGAGGAGAGCAAACACAAATACGATCGGGGAATCTATCGGAACTTAAGGACTGTCTTTGGCCACCGCATGCACATAGCCTGGCTATCGCCACTGATTCGCAGCGATCTGCCAGACGATGGATACCATTGGAAGGTCTCTGGGGAAGGAGAAAAGTAAGACTAATTCGTGTTAAGATTTTGGATAAGTACTTACCTGGGCAAGCCGTATATAAGCACAGTGACTTTCACCTGCTCTGACTGCGAGTGCATTAGCCTTAAGGTTGTAAAGTTGCACCCGATACCACCGGCCAGAATAATTCCTCTAAGGTTCTCATCGCTTTCATCGATGATCAAGATCAGGTTAATATAAAAACTCAGACTAGCCTGCTTAGAAATAGTTATAGAACTATTAAAATTAAGTCATAACAAACATGTTTAATTACCTTTTGATTGTAGTTCACATCTAAAAAATCCACAGACGTGTTCAAGTAAATTTCAGCTTCATAAATGGAAACGGACAGGGAATGCATCCTGCCAAACTGCATGGAGTAGCCTTGAAGTCCTACACAGACAGACAGGAGGAGCCCAGCCAGCAGCCACTTTCTGCTGGCCATGCTGCTATTATAAAATGACAGCACACACCGATGAACAATTACCCAATTCCCTAATTAATGCGATGACAAGATAAGAAAAGCAGACATTTAAGACAAATAACGAAATTGATACATTTTATTGTTGTTGTTGTTCGCTCTTTGATCAACCGACCTCAGCCGACCTGCACCTTCCTTATAACCGATTTGCAGTCATCGTTGCGGAAGACCCGATGGTAGTTAGTGATCTTGCCCAGCGACGAGATGAAGTTCTCGTCGTGCGTGATGATAATAAGCATGAAATTCGACTGGCTCTGGCGCTCCTCCACAATACAGTTGAGGGCATCGCACAGGGACGTGATATTGATACGATCCAGGTTCGTGGTGGGCTCATCCAGAGCCAGTACACCGCAATTGCTGCTGAACGTCTCCGCCAGCGCCATGCGAATGATGAGGGAGGCCAGGACGCGCTGGCCAGCACTGCAGCGTCCCCTCATCTCGATCTCGGCGTTGTTCTTCGACTGGACCACCCGGTAGTTGTAGGTCTTGCGGCGATCCGCCGACGCATCCGTGTTGCCATCCTCCGTCTTCACCTGTATGTAGTCGATATCGTTGCCGCGGTATATCATCCTCCAGTATTCGCGTATCAGTCGGTTGATCTTCTCCATCTTCTCGGCGTGAAACTGGATTAGGGCCCACTCCAGGGCCAGACGATGCTGGCCCAAGTCCTCGATGCTGCGGCGCGTGACCAGCAGCTCAAAGTTGGCCTGGCGATAGTTTTTCAGCGACTCCTTAAACTTGGGATCATCGATCTCGCGCTGCAGCCTGCCCACCTGGCTGTTGATCTCGCCCAACTTGCCCAGAAGCTCTCCCTTGCGCACTGTGGCCGTGTCCCGTCGCTTGGTTAGCTCGACTTTCTCCTTGCTAACGCTGCGGAAGTCCAGGTTACCCAGCTGCTTGTTTAGCGTCTGGCAGCTTTCGCTCAGCTGCGATTCCTTCTCCTGCAGCTGCTTCAGCTCCCGATTGTCCTTCAGATCTCGTTCGACCGTCTCCTGATTGAGGCACTCGGTCTTGATGGTCTCCAATTGATCGGCCTTCAGGGTGATTTCGGCTTCCTGGGGGAGCACACGTTGAGTTATGGATATTTTCTAAGCAGAAATTCCGAATACTTGCCAACTTTTTCCACTCATCCTTGGCGGTCTTAATGGAGTCATCGAGTTTGCGGATTTCATTCTGGAGATCCAACTTGGCAAATTCCTGGGCTTCCTTGTTCAATCTGGGGGGACAAAGAGGTTAATTTGAATTTAAATAAATAAATATTGATTCTGCAAGATCTTTATCGGTACATTACTAATCCGAAAGTGACAAGTTTCCATCATGTACCAATTTTGAGAAAATCGCGGTCAAAGTATCGAGCACTGCTTGCTTTAGCACTTTTCCAGGCTTAATAACCCCGAAACCAGACGTACCCCAGCGCTGGTATTGGGTTTTAAAAAAACTTTAGTCTTTCTACTTAAATAATAAATAAAAGCATCCATTGGGGGACCTCTGGTTCTTTAGTTATAATGCATTTTACAATTTTAAACGATTTTACATCGATGTTCCCAACCTATAGCTGAGACACACACAGTTTTTTTTTAAATACCAGGGCTCCATCATAGCAAAAATTTGTGAAAATTAAAATTGTAAAATGCATTATAACTAAAGAACGAGAGATCCCCCATTGGATATTCTTGCATAATATTAAAGTAGAAAGGCCAAAGCTTCTTTTAAGCCTAATACCTGTTCTAGGCTACGTAAGGTTTGCGAGTTATTAAGCCTTGAAAACTGCCAATTCAAGCGGAACATTATACTTGACCTTGATTTTCTCAAAATTGGTACTTGATGGAAACATTTCTGTTTCGGATTGGCAATGTACCGGTTAAGATCTTTCAGAATCAATATTTTTGTTCGACCAGTGTTATTAATTGCTGCAACTACTTACCTTTGAATATCCTGATCTGTCCTCCTGTAGGAATTGTATTGGGAATTCAACAGCGCTAGTTTGTTACGTTCACTCTCCTTTAGTCGATCTTTCTCCTCGATGGCAGCCCTTAGGTTCTGTTTGAGGGGAAGGATTTTGGCCCTTAGGTCGCCTATTTCAGCGGTCACGGTGCTGACGAAAGTGACGAGCTTCCCACATCGCTCCTTTAGCTGTGGCAGACTCTGCACACCTTCCTGCAACACAATTTGCCTATCCTTAAGGCTGGCCAAAGTTTCGATAATGAGCTATAGCGATTTCTCAATGTTTACAATGTTTAGTTACCTGTTTTTCATTTCACGTAAACGATTTAGGGCATCCATGTGCTGCTGGAATGTAGTCTGACTCACGTCTAGCTCCTTGCGCTCCGCCTCCAGGTCCCTGGAAACTTGATTCTTCTCCGCTTGCAAGGCGTCCATGGATACACTTGAATCGTAAGATGCAGGCAGCTTGGCCTTCTGCACTTCCAGGTCCTTCGTGAGGCGCACGGAGTCCTTCAAGGCCTCATCGATCAACGTCATGTCGCCCATCATGGAGTTGGCCAACTCCATGTTGCACGTGGGCTCACCAATCAAAGCTAGCAGCGTCTCATACTCGCTGACGCTCTCGCCCAGCAGATCCTCGACTTTCTTCAGCTCCTCTTTCTTCTTGGGCAGCGATTCCTTCAGATCCTTTATCTTTAAAATGTTCGGTTTAATCTGCAGCAAGTTGTCGTATTTGAGTTGCTCAGCTTTCAGGGCCTTCTCAGCTCTGGTTATGTTTTCCGGCAGCTTCTGTATCTCATCCGTAAGCTCGGTGGTCAGGTCGCAAGCTGCGTCGCCAGACATACTGGTGTGGCACAGCGGGCAGCTGGGCTCCTCTTCGATTTTTTGTATGTACCTAGGAAATTGTAGGATTTAAATATAATATTTAAAAAGCTCCATCCTGCCAAAACTCACTTCTTGTACAAGGCCTCGGCGGACTTGAGGGCCCCATGGTCGAACTGCAGCTTGGAAATGGCCGTCTTGCTGCGCTCCAGCAGGTCCTCGTAGGGAGTTGAGCGGCACTTCTGGAATACCAGCTCCTCGCTCTCCTTGAGCTCCCTTTCCATGCGCGCTATGTCGTCGATGAGGTTCTTGCGCCTGATCTCGTAGGACTGCTCCTTGAGCTTTTGTGCGTTGGCCTGCTCGTTGAGATCCTGGATCTCGCGGCGCAGCTTGTCGTAGGCTCCCTGCATCGAGCGGCGATAGTTGATGTTTATGGGTTCCTTGAAGAACTTGCCAAAGTTATCCGCATGGCGACTGCGCACGCGATGGACCTCCTGGTTCTTCTTCTCCAGATCCTTCTGCTTGAGACTTATCTCGGCCACCACCTTGGCCATGGAGCCCAGAAAGGTCAGCTGCTCGTCCAACTTCTTGAACTGCGACTGCTTCTCTGCAATGCTCGCCTTCTTATTGGCGATGACCTCGCGCATGCCTTCCTGGTCCACATTTTTGATCGTGTTCTCGTACAGCTCGTTGGCCTCGGCAATCTTCTTCTCCAGCTTCTTGAGCTCGTGCATTGAGGCTTCGATTCTCTGGATATCCAGCTCAAGGGACTCGCTTTCGCGCTTGCTGACCTCACGCTGCTTCTCCTTATCGGAGACGCCCTGCTCGGACTTTGTCAGGTCAGTGCGCAGCTCGTCGATCTTGGCCTGCCTGGCCTGGTCGGCCTTGTCGTTCTGCTCGCCGATCTCGGCGATCTCGCAGTGCTTGCTCATGATAACCGCCTCGATGTCTTGCAGCACTTCCGTCAGCTTTTCGGGCTGCTCCGAGAGATTGCCATCGATGGGGATCTGTAGTTCGCGGCAGAAGTCCTTGACCCGCTGCATCAGCTGTGCCCGGCAAGCCTGCTCGGTCTGGTGCCGATCCTTGGCCAGGACTCGCTCCTTGTCGTGCATGCCCAGCTTCTGCTGAACTTTGGTGCTGGATTTCCTTAGCTGGGAGAGTTCCTGCTCGGTCTCTGAGCGCTGGTGCCCCATCTCAGTCATGCGCTGATGAAAACTATTGATCTCTACTTCCAGGTCAGCCATAGAGCCCTTAAATGGCGTCTTGATCTTCCGGGTTAGGGTGGAGATCTGCTCCTTGCAGTTCTTGTGCCTGTAATACAGTTGGGAGCTAGTTTAAGAGGGCAAATAGAAGCGTTAAGTACTCACTTGGTCTCCATTTCCACCTTCTGCGCCTGGTATTTGCCAATCTCAAACTCTATGTTCCGGATCTCAAGCAGTCTGGCCTCGATGGGCTTCATTTCCTCCTCGCATTCGCTGCACTGCGCCTTGATGGAGTCGCACTTTTCCTGGGCGCTCTGCAGGGCCAGCGTTTTTACCTCCGTTTCCTGCTTCAGGTACGCCACATGCTTCATGTTGGCCTCTGCGAAGGCAAGGTTAATGCAAGTTCGTTCTATATTCCTAAGATTGCGACTCACCCATCACCTTCAGCTCGTCCATGGCCTCCTTGCGCAGCTTGATGATCTTATCCAGGGCTTTGTTGTACTCCGTGATGCCGAAGATAGCATCAAACTTCTCCTTCAACTTCTTGGCCTCGTCCAATGGCCAACTGGAGTCCTCCTGATGGCAGAGCAGCACATTGTTTATGATGGCCTTCGACACGCCCATGAAATCCGAGATGGCCAGATCGATGTCAGTGGTGCGACCGCTCAGGGAGTCCTGGTTCTCGCGCTTCGACTGCCCGGCTCCGGTGAGAAAGTTGATGGTGGAGTCCAGCGTCTCGAAGGTCGCCTTGCCGCGCTTGTTCGACACCTTCATCGTCCGGCAGATGGACACTTGGGCGCCACGCTTGTCGCGCACCTGCATCTTGATCTGCGCCAAGGACTCGCTCAGCCCAAAGATCTTGGGGTCGTGCACGAAGCTCCTGCCGCGATCGCTTCCCGGCGGACACTCCCCGGTCAGGGCGTACTTCAGGCACTCAATTACGGTCGTCTTTCCACAACCATTCTCGCCCAGGATCAGGGTAACTGGCGATGAAAATGTAATGCTCTGTGGGGCAAAGCGAAATAGAACAGCTTTAAAACTAGTCTTGAATTTTTTTTTTGCTTTGTGGCGCAAGGAGCAGAGCTAGCAGTCGGGCTTAAAAGTTGGGTTCTCTCACCTGTAGATCCTCGGCATTTGAGCCAAAGCTCCGCACGCCTTGGATGGACAGCTTATCAATGGATGACATCTTGGCGAATCAGGAAAGTCAATCCAAATTCAATGCAATTTCACAAGACGCAGTTTTGCCGGGCTGACTCCAGGGATGCAACTTAACTTAAATCAACAGGCAGTTTTCGATATATTAATCGGAATCGAATGTTAAGCTAATTATAAATAAATTTTATATAAAATTTAAGTATCACTGAAAGCAATTACAAGACATAAGAATATGTTTAAATTAATAAATAAAATTATAAATTAAGAAAAAGTTGTGCATCCCTGGCCAGCTATCGATAGGCACCATATGTACTCGGTCTGCAGGTTTGAGGTCTTATTTAACAACAATTTGAGGATTTCTCAATGAAAATGATCCGAAACCGCTTTGGGAACCTGTCGCGCGTCTCCGTCCAGCTGCAGCGCCATGTCCAGCAGATGTCTACGAGTGCGGCGGTCGCTCCTGCTGAGGGCGCAACCATAAATGAGTTTCGCACGGCGGTGAGCAATCCCGGCGAGCATTCGGCCCTGCAGGTGGCCAAGTTCTACACAATTCCCGCGGAGCAGAAGAAACAAATCTTCACCGGCGGCGGCCTGCCCAAGCAGTACGAGCAACAGATCAAGACCTTCACCGAGGCCTGTCTGATGGTCCGGAATCCTGCCCTGGAGCTGCTTGAGTACATCAAAGGCGCAGACCTCACCAAGCCGGTGGTGCGGTATGTGCTGTACGGCGAGAATGGCACCGGCAAAACGCTGACCATGGCCCATGTGCTGCACTACGGAGCCCTCAACGACTTCTTGCTGGTGCATGTGCCGTGGGCTCCCAATTGGATGAAGCGGCCCAAGGAGGCGTCCAATGCCGCCGGCCAGGAGGGCATGATCGATCTGCCCTTCGACGCAGCCGCCTGGCTGGTGCACTTCAAGAACCAGAACGGCCAGCTGCTGCAGCGACTGCAGCTGAAGACCGGCAAGGAGTACGTGTGGAGCAAGCGTGAGAGCACGCCGGCGGGCTCCCCCCTTATCGAGCTGGTGGAGCACGGAATAGCGAGGATTAAGTACGCCTCGGAGACGACAGCGGCTCTGCTCTCTGAGCTCAAGCAGCTCTCAACGGCCGGACAGTGCAAAGTGATGGTGGCCATCGATGGATTCAATGCCTTCTTCCATCCGGTGACCCGCATTTTCTCGGACAACAAGCAGCGCGTGACTCCGGACAGGATCACGCTCACCCAGCCCTTCCTGGACATCACCAACTACGACTGGACGAACGGTGTGTGCATCCTGTCCGTGGACAAGATCGCAATGACCGAGGGCTACATGGACTCGTATATGCCACGCTATCTGCTTGGACGAGAGGGATTCGAGCACCTGGATCCCTTCGTGCCCGTCCACGTGGATAACTACACGGACAAGGAGTTCCACAGCTACATCAACTACTATCTCGATCGGCACTGGATCAACAAGACGCCCCAGGGCTTTGAGGAGCAGCTCAAGTTCATGAGCAACAAGAACCCCTACTCGCTGATGCAGCTGGTGAGGGCGTTGTAGGTGTGTCCTGTATCCTGTATCCGGTATCCTGTATTTGTTAGCCAATAAAGTTAAATGATGATTTGTTAAACACAGAACGGATGACTGTTTTTATTGCGAACGAACAGAAAATTATAAAAAAAAAACATCGAATTCGAATTCACTTTGGTTGTCGCTTCGGCTTATGATTATTTAGTCAACATGGCGAGTCCTCGAATTGGAAATTTATTCAACGATAATCAGCAATATAATAATGCACTGTAAAATATATATTATAGTGTGTGTGGTGTTCGGATGCTTCAGAAGCATCTGTCATCAACAGAATCTAACTCAATCTCCGCTGGGATCTGCACGAGCTGCTCTCCTATCTTAGGTCTTGTTTCCAGTGTTACCGTGTGTTTGTGTTTTAACCCGCTAATAACCAAGATTGCCTCAACGCGCTTATTATAAAATCTTTATTATCTAAATAGCGAGAAGCTTTCCAAAAATTAGAATTACAGAATGTCTCTATATTTCAAGTGATTGAAAAGCTTCTCGTGTTCGAGATAATTATATAATAAATTCCTTGAGGCACTCTTGGGCACCAGAGGGTTAAACAAAATAATAACTAAGCTGCAATTAACATTTGTCGTCATATTCGTATGTATATTTGCATAATTTCTATTACAATTTTAGTTGCTTTCAACAACAATAACAATTATGTATGTATGTATGTATGTGTTTGCTTATTATTCTCTGTCCGGACTCGGGATGTTGCTCCGTCCGTAATTAATTACATCATTATCCGCGACATATGCTTGTATGTTTTTCTTGTAGATTCTCGTTTGCGTCTCTAATGTTCATTTGGTTTAAGATTTTGTATTTTTCCTTTTTTTTTTTGTTGTTTAAGTGAATATGCTGATGCTTGAATATATGTACGTACGCGTGTGTGATCGTGTGGGTGTTGCATATGCATATGTATGCACTATGTGTAATATAAATCATACCGCTTTTATATATATTATATATTTTATCAATATTCATCTGTAGTTGGTTTCTTTGTCCTGGCAACGTAACAAATAAAAATAAAGAGCCTCCTCTCGTCTCAAAAAACGTAAACATAATATATGTATGTGTGTGTATGTGTGAAATGCATTCAAAAACAAAAAATAGGAGGAATATAACTTATAAGAAGCAAAGGGATTAAGCGGGGGGATACATACATATTGTATGTATGTTTAGGTGTATACATAAAGGGAGATATATATATTCTTTGATATAAATTAAAAGTTAATGAAGAGTCGTCTCGCATGCGTCCGAGATACAAAATAATAATGTTAATGATATAATAAAATACGATAAAACAAAACAAGGACATCTGGCTCGACTGGGACCATCCCTGAATACATAATCCATCCATCAATTCGATTTCCCGATCCTCCTCTCCTCCTTCTTCTTCTTCCAAATGCTCGCCAAGCTCATCAACACACTCAGATTCAAAAGTTCCCAGGTTCTCAGATCCTCGCCGGCTTTTCGAGGAGTACTTGCATGTGTGCGCGTGTGGTTGGGTGGGTTTGGGTGGTGTTCTTGTTGTCCATGTTGAGAGGTTGAGGTGTGTTCGTCTGATCCTCGGAGCATTCGTCTACTTAGGCTAGTTTCTTAAACATACATTTACTCATTCGTTTCGTTTTGGTTTCGAATTTCCACTCTGCCGAAATCTTGGTGAAATCAATGCATGACAAGTTGCTACATCTACCTTTGGAGCAGTGTATGATGTGGGTGGAGCTGGGCAGGGCTGTGTGGGATGGGATGGGCATGACCTGAATGGATGAGCGTGAATCCTTCCGGATGTGACATTAATGGCGATGAGGAATAGTTGAACAAACAGCGAACGGCAGCGGGCGGTACATCCTCCCATCTGTATTATTTCTTGACAAACTGATAGGGGGCAGCGGGACGGTAGCGCATATTGGGCGGGACGGCGCCGCCGATGCCACCACCAGTGGTGGCCACGATGCTGTTGGCCATGATACCGCCGCCGGCATTGCCCATCCCGGCATTCCGTCCATTGAAACTGGCCGCACTGACAACCATGCCGGGTGGCGAGGCCCGCACAATGGCCTGCGGTGGCAAGGTGGTGTGCATGGCATTGCCCCGCTGGGCGGCTACGAAAGGTACGAAAAGGGGAATGCAATTATAATCTACGGATAACCTGTGTGCGGTCGCCCACTCACCTGGCACATAGGGTTTTGGCTGGTGGTAGGCGTTGTTGTGTGAGCGAAAGTAGACAGTCTCCTCGTTGTGGCGATAGTGCGATTGTTGTTGAAACTTTTGTCTGTGGCCGAATCGAAATCGAAATAGAAAGAATTGATTAAAACCCTCTAGGGGACTCTCGGCACAGGACTTGGACCCACCTGTAGTTACCGCCGGAGCGCTGGTTGCCATTACCATTGTTGCCCCCGGATCCAGCTGCTCCTCCATTTCCTCCTCCGTTTCCACCTCCACCGCCACCACCCCCTCCGCCGCCGCCGCCGCCACCTCCTCCGCTGGCCGCTGCATTCGACTGCTGCTGCAGCTGGCGGAGCGTCAGCTTCTTGGCCGCCTCCGGGTCCTCCATCAGCTCCCTGTACTGCTCCTGCCGGATATCGTCGTGCTTGTCCGGCGTGAGGTAGCGCCGGATCTCGGCCAGCGCGTAGGCCACGCGGGCGTATGCCTCGGCTGGCGGGGCAATGGTGGACACCTCAACGTGCAGCGGAAGATTCAGGTGGGCGTATTTGGCGTCCGCAGAGTTGCGCAGCTCCTCCTCGCGGGCTCGGTCCTTCATCGAAAAGCGGCCGAGTATGACAATCTTGCACTGCGTCTCCTCCTGGAGGCGGCGCAGCGAGTTGCCCTTGGGCCCCAGCAGCTTGCCCACATAGTTGAACTTCTTGTCCTTGATGGGCACGTGCACCTTCTGCGACAGCTTGATTGTACGCTGCTGGTACACGTCGGCGTACTGGTCTCTCGTGGGGATGCGTCCGTTCAGCTGCACCCGCTCTAGGGCTGCAGATCAGAGGAAAACGTGGTCATTTCGATAACAGGTTACCCGATCGAATCAATTTACCTTCGTCGATCAGCTTCACCGCCAGGGGGAAGTGATTCTCCATGCGCGACCGCTCCGTCATGAGCTCCTGCATGTACTTTTGGATCGCCGGCGCGGGCTGGCCCTTCTCGCCATCCGCATTGGCGTTGTGTTCGTTCTCGTGCTCCCCGTTGCTGGTGCCGCTGCTGCCCGTCGCCACAGCTCCAGGCGCCGAAGAAGCCGCCGCCGCCGCAGCCGCCACCACTACAGCGGATGACCCTGGCACACGCATTCCGTTTTCCGCCATTTGTCCTGCCTTTCGGTCGCTCAGGTGCCGAGTCGCGTGTTTTCCGTTTGCGAACTGTGGGGTCGCGTTTGCAGTCGATTCGATTAGCTTGCCAAATGTGCGACTTTCAGCCTTCCCAGTGGCCCTAATTTTTCTCTCTTTTTCCAAGTGTGTATTTTATTCGTATATTTTACTATGTTAGCGGCGCGGTATGGCAACTCTGGGTTCTTGGGATGGCTCCAGTGTTGCCAATTTAGGTTTTTTCCCGCAAGATCTAGACATGTTCCGGATAAATTGGAAAATAGCGACTAGCGGGAATTTCAGCTATTTTGCAAGCAAAATTTGCATAATTCTATTAAGCAGTATTGAAGATATTCCAATCTTCGAACATCAATGAGCAACAACTTGGGGCAAGGGCGGCAGCTGCATTTTCTATAAAAACAGGCCCTCATAAGGCTCCTAACCGCGGTTTGCCCTACATTTTAAGAAAAAATGTCTTCTTAACTATTTGTCAACTATTTTTAAGCTATTTCACAGGCTAGTTTAGCTTTTGTATGGCCCGAGAGTTGGCAGCACTGGATGGCTCTCGTGCGTCAACAGCGTACTGTTAAGGGCAATTGTGGGCAGCTGTTAGCAGAAGCACTGCAAAACGATAGGTTTTGGCTAGCGATGGCGGTGTATCTAGCTATTTTTTAGCTAAAGCGGTAAAATAATTATATGTATAATGTTGTTTAAATTTAAATTCGGTTTGTAGCGATGTAAAACTACCGGTATTTGCATCATCTCACGTTTCACTATCGCGATAGTACCGATCTATTTAAGTTTGTAAAAAAAAGGGATGTTCATCTAATAAAATACTCAAAAAAGTTGAGGGTATGCCTAGTAATTTGATAAAGATTTTTATATTAAAGATTTAATATAGTAATAATTTTAAAAATAATAAAAATAGTCTGACAAATTTTTCAGTTTTGGTAGATACCAAGATTGTGATTTATATTTTTATTTTCTAATTAGTATTGGGTTGGTTTCAAGCTTACAAATATAATAATGTATGAGGACGATACTATTGCGATTGTGTGTAGCTGAATACAATCCATCGATACTATCGATAGTGCCACCGGTAGTGTTATTCTTTTTCGTATCATTGGCGCCGGTTTTCCTTGTACTTCTTCGTTTATTTTTCCGCTTTCCAAGAATTCGTACAGATTGCTGAAATGGCTCCTCCGAAAAAGCAAAATGGCTTCATGGTTTTCGTCACCCATTGGCGCGAGAATACCGCTGAGGGCAGGAATATGAGCATTCCGGAGGCGGTGTCCCACTGCAGCGGGATGTGGGTGAAAATGACTGAAGATCAGCGCGACCCTTTTAACGCCGCCGCCAATCGCGACAAAGGGCAGGACAGTATAAGCAGGGCCAATAAGGAGGATCAGGCTCAACGGGAGCTGGCCGAGAAGGAGCTGCAGGCTAAGCGCAGCATTGAAGGCATCGTGATGAATGAAACAATAGCCACGACTATGTGCCGGCCGAGTTCGCCGCCTGCCAGTACACGCTCAAGGATGGCATCACTTCGAAGTTCAGCTCGTTGATAAGCCCGGGCTGCCTCCATGTGGGGCAGAACAGGGATGCCCAGGAGCATTCAGCGACCACTCATCTCCTACCGCTGCCGCCGAAGGCCCTGGGGGAGAGCGACATGGAGAAACTGCATACCGAAAATGTCAAGTACTTGACCCAGTGCCAGATCACCAGGCCCATAGTGGTGTTCACCGCCACGGATATGATACCGATGGTGAAGTCGTGCTTCAGCTACCTGGCCACCAAGGCCGAAGAGGATCCTCGGAACGGGGCCTTGCACCGAATCGTGGCTTCGACATTCAGTACTTGCTCTTCGTCCTGAAGCGGGAGGTCCTCGATGTGGCCGGGCTGCCAAACGACAAGCTCAACATACACATAACTAATGAATTCTTCTCGAGGGATTACTTTGAGTACACAAATGAAAACGCTTGCGGTTTCCACGAGGAGATGGACAGAAGCAAGTACTGAGCCCAGAGCATTGTGAAGCGCTGGGCCTACACCTTCAGCGACTATATGTGGATATGGAGATCTGGGCATCAACGTCGTCCCGATCAGGCATATTCCGTCCAAGGCAAAGCCCAATAATACAGAGGTTTTGTCCGCCGCCACCTCGCGCGTTTCCCTGCAACGTGAGTCCTCGTTCGACTCCTTTCACTCGCTGCAATCCTTTAAGGGCTTGCGAGAAGCCAACAAGCCGCCAAGTCGTCGTCGTCGTGACAACTCTTCGGCTAGCAGTCGCTGTTCCAGTACCATTCCAGCCACAGCGGACGTTGCCTTAAAGGACAATTTACTGCGTCGGGAGGTGCCACACTTTGACTTTGACTTCGAGGATTAAAAGTTAATCACTTGATTAATTAATTAAGTTGTAGGAATTTCTTGATTTACGTTATTTTGAACTCTTTGTAAGACATCGGTCTTATGCTATATTTGACTACCACTAATGTAATCCTGTTAACCGGGACATTTATCATGACCTTTAACTTCCAAATTTTAAATTCGGTTGGAATATTGTTGTATTTGTTTCCCTTGTAAGACATCAAAAGTCTTTAACGCTATTTATTTTTTAATAGGGCGATAATATCGATACTGTGAACCTGTTAACCGGGACATTTAACATGAACTTTAATCGAAAAATTAGAGTTCGATGCTGAGAATTGTGTTTTAAGTTATATTGTTTTGTTTTTAAGACATCAGAAGTCTGTCAAGTTATTTATTTTGTAATATTATAGTGGTAAGAAACTTAAACTTACCTATTTGTACTGTTATCATGTTAACCGGGGCCTTTAACTTGACATTTAACCACCAAAACTCAAATTCGATATGAATATTTTTAATTTGATTTTGATTTTATGTTCAGATACCTTTGTAAGACATCAGAAGTCTGTCAAGTTTATAACTTATAAGATAGCGATAGTATCGCTAGTGTTAACCTGTTAACCGGGACATTAAACATTATGTTTATCCCTCAAATTACGTATAATTCAAATAAATACATACTTTGAAAAAATTCGGATATTCAAAAATATACTGCAAAATATACACAAAGAAATATGTGAGGATCCAGCTCATAACGCCTCTATTTGATCATTTTAATTAATATATTTTGGTGAAGGTACTCTGAGAACAATGAATGCCATTTATTTACGTAAAAAAATAATTAAAATAAAAATTTATTTTGGTAGTATATTTGTGGTATATTTTTCAAATTGAAAATGGTATTAAAATCGTATTTTCCTAGAGGCAAACAGTATAATTTATAGATAGTTCCACGGTCACACTGGCTACCACATACATATTTTTCAGCAGCTACTTCGCAAAGAATTTTTTTTCCTAACAGTGGGACGATTTTGCAAATTTCTAATTCCATCCGGACACAATACGCAACACAGGAATGCCGCGCGACTACGACAGGGACTACAATGAGGACGCCGCAGACTACAAGCGGAAGCGACGTGACGAGGAGCCAGCGGCGACCGGTGCTCCGGAGACTCCCGAGGCGGACGGCGGCGGTCACAATACCAGCCACGCCGCCCTCAGGGACACGCCCCAACTAAACGAGAAGACAAACGCGTACCTGCAAGAGTGCCTTCTGGAGAAGAAGACGCTCGAGAAGAAGCACATAATCACGAAGCGCCTGCTCGATGACGGTGAGTTCGTAGTTCTTGCCCTGGGACACGTAAGACAGCCCCGGATATAATCGATTTTACCCGCTCGCAGAGGTGGAAAAGATCTTGGTTAGCGGCCGCATACCCAAGCCCGAGATCTATGCCAACGTGTACAGCGAGAAGCCGATTCGCGTGGCCCAGAAGGTGCTGTTCCCCATCAAAGAGTACCCCAAGTTCAATTTCGTGGGCAAGATTCTGGGGCCCAAGGGGAATACACTGCGCCAGCTGCAGGAGGAGACGATGTGCAAAATGGTGGTGATGGGACGCAACTCGATGCGCGACCATGGCAAGGAGGAGGAGCTGCGCAGCTCTGGCAATCCCAAGTACGCACACCTCAGCCGGGACCTGCATGTGGAGATATCCACGGTGGCACCGCCAGCAGAGGCCTATCACAGGATCAGCTATGCGCTGGGCGAGATCCGCAAGTTCATGATACCCGATGCGAACGACGACATTCGGCTGGAGCAGCTGCGCGAGATGGACGGCAAGGAGCGGATGTACAAGAAGTCTCACCACTATTCCAAGTCCTACGGCGAGCACGGCGCCTACAGTTCTCGGTAAGATCGTCTATTTTTTGAGCGTACTTTTTATTTTTGGTTATTGAGGATTTCGTCTCGTCACAGCACTCCACCTCCTGCTTCCTCCAAGCCCAAAGTATATTCTATTCTGGAGAAGGCACGATATGTGATGGACGATCCCAACTATGGCATCGTTAAGACGCACAGGTTGGATAAGTTATATCCATTTGTTAAGCCTTTCGCTTGCCCTCGCAGAAAGCTTCAAGTTTATGCATTTAAAGCGTCACTTAGATACTTCATTTATTGCTTTTTCTAAGCCCTATATCTGAAAGAAATCCCAGCAATCAATTTCTCTGCCGGGGCAAGCAAAGGATCCGATTCGGAGAGTTCATTTTCACACTAAAACGTTCTATAACACATCATTTCAGTAGATCGCGGGACCACGAGCTGTACGATCACCACGGGGAATACGATCGGTATGCCACACCGCCGCCACAGACATCGAAGCACTCGAGCCACCACGCCCAGTACGACAGCAGCTCCTACGAGCGCGACTACCGGCGTGAGTACCATCCCCACTCGTCCTCCTCTTCCTATGCAGCGGCCTATTCAGGTAAGCCATCCACCGATTCACATCAATTAATCTCTTCCCCTCAGCAGGAATGTAAAAACAAAACAATATTTAAAAAGAAGAAAAAGAAAAATAGCAAATAAATCGTTTAAACTCTCAACTCTCGCGCAAAACAAGAATAAAAACTTAATGCAAATAAAAAAAAAAAATCAAATATTTCTATATCCAACTAAGCGACGAAACAGAAACAGAAACCGCCATGAAACCGCGTACCAAAATTATGATAAACGGACGGCAACCCATCCCACTTTAACGAGATTTTAAATGCACTATGCCTGAACAGAGGCGAGCTCAACTAAACTAAATATTACATCATCTTCATTAATTGGACGACTACTAACAACCGCACAAGCCAGAAGCAAAAGCAAGAGCAAGAAACATAAATCGACAAAACAAACAAATTATTTAAACTCACACCTTTGCCAAAACCAATTCATGAACAAAAAAATAATATCCAAACTGTGATAAATAATTTCTTGACCACACACAAATTGATCAAAAGTTTGTGCAACCTTTTTTTTTTCCTATAAAAATTAAAACGTGTAAGGAATAGAGTAATACTTTCCCTAGGGTGTAGTGCATTCAAAACCGGTTAAACAATTTATTTTCTTTTTTTACAATGTACATATCCATATGCTAAGCAACTCAAAACCAAAACAAAAAGATAATGATAATAATAAAAGAAAAAAAAAAATATAAAAAACAGCACCACAGAGACAAAAACAATTTAAAGTCTAAACAACAAATAAAATTCTTTTCAAAATAGCAAAACCAAGCAACGGTCGTTCATCATCGTCATATCGACCCACAACTTCGGGCTCGGGATCACATTCATCTGCTCACTACGAAACTGGATCCCGATCTCGTGAAAGCGTGCGTTATCGCTCGGCTCCATATCCGAAAATACGTTAACCCATCGATTTACCAATATCCCAAGAAACCCCAACAACAACAACAACAAATACAGCAACAACTACAACCATAACTAATCAAAGTTAAGCATAAAGTATAAAACTATATTCAAAACAAATTATCAAAAATGTTTAAAGTCAACAAAAATCCAACTATGCACACCTATTAAATATACTATCTAAATACAAAAAATCAAATGAAAAACCCAAGTTTTTATTGCAATTGTTATCCAAAAATATTCAAATTGTGTTACAACATGAAATCATCGATACAACAAATTTTATCCTCGATATCATTGTATAAAAGAGAAAGAAAAAACAAACAAAACCTTCAAAACAAATTAATGCTAGCTAAAAACGAAGAACAAAACACAAACGAAAATCCCCAAAACAAATTAATTAATCAATGCGTAATGTTAGTCTAAGCTTTGGAAATATTGTTTCATAAGATTCATAAGATGGAGATAAAACCAACAATAAAACAGAAAAGAAATCACAGATATCTCTGGCCCAGCGACGACAAAAGTAAGTATTGCCTGCGCCAAGGATTCGTCGAAGCAACAAAACCTATCAAATTAATCAACAAATGCCCGGCTTCGTTACCAATTCCCACGAACAATGAGTATTGTTATGATTTCCTTTTAGTTTGTTTGTTTTTGTGAGAATCAACCATTGTTTTATAACTTAAATATTATTTTTAACTTTTAATCATTAGGCTGAAATACAATCGAACATGTTTCCAGCTAATTTATCCCCAAAATAAAAACAATTATGAAATAATCGTCTTTCACTCTGGGCGGGGTTTATGGATATACCTTATTTTAAGGTCAAAAGTTCATGGCTCCATCTAGGAACATGAGACTGTCCACAGCCGATATCGCCATTTCCACATCCCTCTTTTGGATGGTTTTCTTCTTGGACTGAACGGTGTACGTGTAGGATTCTCTGGCCAACGAGGCGATGAACAGTTCCACGGCCTTGGTCACTGCGAAGACTGCCTCATTGGTGGCCACTTGCATATCCGGATCCAGCTTCATTATGTTCCGTATGCGAGCCAAGGGCAGTTGTGTCATCTTGGCCTCTTGTTCAGGGCTTGTCTTCTCACCATTGATCGCTTAAAGGGTTTAAATATTATGGTTTATACTTTATTTAAAAGAAATCACAACTCACCCGGCTTGTCTAAGGCCTCTGTGGCAGCAGCTTCCTTCTCCTCTGTTTCCTCTAACACTTCTGGTGTCTCCTCTGCTTCTGCTGCGTCCACTGCCTCCGTCTCCATAACCTGCTCGAGCTCCAAGTCTTGTTCCTCCGAGAATTCATGCTGGAAAAGTTCTTCGCTGGCCATTGTTTATTGCGAACAAAAATAAAACAAGTAAATTCCACGCTTTAGGGATGGGCAACCAGAAACCCGCGAAAAGTATCGATAATTCAGTGCGATTATTTGTTCAGCCCTGGGAATGGTGCGATAGGATTTTATAAGTTAACGAACTTTCAATTGTTTTAGCACAACAGAATACGGATTGCAACCCAAATGTAAGAAATTTAGTAATAATTAATTAAGGTCATAAAAATAAAAGCATAGTTACGATATCGATAGATACGCAAGCTTGCCAGCCCTGTTTTTGGCTGCCCTTGGCAACCCTGCTGCCATTTTGACCACTATTATACATACAGTTTTCCGTATTTCGACTTTGTGAAAAAACTTTAATGATAAAAATGGAAGGAACACCGGAGTTTGCAGAGAAGCCTGCTACACATGATCATCAGCCGCGTCTGAATGAGGTGGCCCAAAAGTTCTTGGCGGATCTGGACGAGGAGCGTCAGCGTTTATCCGCCGAGTTTCCACTATGCGCGTTGCTAATCGATGAGGGTAAATCTCGCTCGGAAATATTTAATAAGAAAGTTCGTGTCGCTAATAGGTTTTTCTTTGTTCTTCCAGCTGTGGACCGAGTTTATTGCACCGGTAGGATTCCGGGCAAGGAGTTCTATGCGGATGTCTACAAGCAGAAGCCCATGAAGATTACCCAGAAGGTCTTTGTGCCCGTCAAGCAGTACCCGAAGGTGAGTCGATCGAATCGAATCGAATCTTAGAGTACCTCTTACAAAATGCATTATGTTCTGGCAGTTCAACTTCACTGGCAAGATACTGGGGCCCAAGGGTAACTCCCTGCGCCGCTTGCAGGAGGAGACTCAGTGCAAGATCGCCATCAAGGGGCGCAGCTCGATTCGGGATCGGGCCAAGGAGGAACAGCTGCGCAACTGCGGCGATCCGCGGTATGCCCACCTGCAGAAAGACTTGTTTTTGGAGGTCAGTACAGTGGCTACGCCGGCCGAGTGCTATGCCCGCATAGCCTACGCTCTGGCCGAGATCCGTAAGTATCTAATTCCAGACAAGAACGATGAGGTGTCGCACGAGCAGCTGCGCGAGTTGATGGAAATGGATCCCGAGTCGGCCAAGAACATTCATGGACCCAATCTGGAGGCGTATAGGTAAGGGGAAAGTCATTAACCTTTGATTTCTGGGTTAATCTTACCTTGAATATCCTAAAAAGGTCATACAGAGGCTTAACTACAGAGTTTTAATGAATATAATTTATACCTTTACTCACTTATAGATCGGTATTTGACAAAAAGTTCGGTGGGAGCAGCAATGGAGCTCCCAAGTTCATCAATCTGATCAAGCGAGCTGCGGAAAATCCGCCTGAGTAAGTTACTTGTAAAGTATAATTTTGTATAATTTACTGGCCCCCACCGGGATAAAAGGACCCCGACGAGCTGAGGACGCGTCCGAAAAAAAAAGAGTCTTAACCCTTATAGCCAACTTGCCTTGATATAATCACTGACATTGTTCCTGTTTATAGAGTTGACGAGGCGGAGGAGGTGGCCTACGAGTACGAGCACCGTATGCCCCCCAAGCGTCCACCCACGGGCTATGAGTACAGCAAACGTAAGTGGCGCTCAAGCACGATTTTGTCCCTAATTTTTCAGCCGTAGATATGTAGTACTTGGGATCTATTAGACTGGATCCCCCTTCTTTACTTACATCCCTCTTGCCCTTGCATTCACTCCCTAAAGTCCATGGGCTGCACTTTGAATGGGTTTCCTTGGGATAGATTGTAGTAACACACACAGAACCAGTGAATGAACGAGAGAACTTCTCAATGCAAATAATATAATATAATAGAATGATTAATTTTAAAGTAAACCAAAAAATATTTCTACATATTCTAATGATCCAAAAACATTCTTAAAACACGCACTATAACTTACTAAAAATAATAATGAACAAATTTTATAGCACGTCCATCAATAATACCAACAAACGCAGCGGCATATAAACGACCATATCCGACTGACATGAAACGTATGCGCGAACCGCCCATCAAGTCCTATAAGCCCAATCCGTATACCATACTCAAAAAATATAAATAATAGTACCGAGCTGCACCGATCGGGGCTCCGGTTGATTCCACCGCACACCGCTATAAACCATAACTAAGGACGATGTTTATGATTATAATCTAAAAAGAAAAACCCTGCTGAGAATAAGATTTTCCATAAATCGATAAAAGCTTCTTGAATTCGAAGCAATATGCTATGAATGAAATAAGTAATAATTATAAAGATGCGCTCTCTCGCTATAAAACCGCAAGAACATAACCTTAATCTTAATTTATAATTTCCATAAACCAATTTGAACTGCTGGCCTTTGCGCCATCAGATCATAAGCCCAATATATACTACAAATTCTGTCATAATTATGATTGATTATATCCACGATTCTTGAAAAGTGTGAAGTGAAACACCACGGAAATGAAATGAAATGAAAGAATTAAACAATCACTGTCCAAGCAGAGCCAATTATAATCGAAATATAAATTCGATTGAATGACCCGATACTCCCAATCCAATCAATAATCGCATACTTATTTATACACATGTGTCACTAGCAGTAGAACCAAGAGTTATGTCTCTGTGAAATAAAGTAGTAAAGTAATAATACCGGAATGGAATTATCACATTGTTCAATTCAAACTAAATATATATAACTCGAGATCAAAATTCCATTTTGGACATCAAAAACATTAAAAGGCGTTTTAAAACTAAGTTAATAAAACATTATGAATTTATAAACGAAAAATAAAGAGAAATTCAATAAACTATTAAAGTTGCTGCTACTCAGGTTATATTTCTTTTATTTTTTTCTCGTACATCTTTTTGTTCTAGAACTAACAGTTGGGTAAGTAATTTTGTGTGGCAATTTTTAATATTTTTAAGTCGATATGTTAATAAATGTGAACAAGAAAATATTTCGCAATTGGTGTTTTCTTCTTCTAGGGAAAATATATATAAAAAATAAACTTTAAACCCTACCCAGCAAACAATATGAGCGTTTTCTAATAATTTTTGGAGGCTTTTTTATGAGCATTTTCAGTCATTAAGAGCCCAAAATAGAGTCAGAAAAGAGGGTTTTTTTCTATGAAAACGGTCCCACTTTATGTGGACTATTTCGGAGTCCAATCCGACTCTTTTCTGACTCACTGTAAACCCTCAATAAAGGGACATTCTAGTAAGCAATATGACCGTTTTCGGACACTTTTCGGATACTTTTTTTTATAAGAATTCACAGTCATTATGAGACCAAAATAGAGTCAGCAAGGACCGTTTTATTCTATGAAAACAATCGCACTTAATGTGGACTATTTCGGAGTCCAATCCGACTCTTTTCTGACTCACTGTAAACCCTCAGAAAAGGAACATTATATTAAGCAATATGAGCGTTTTCGGACACTTTTCGATTTATTTCAGCCACAAGCTTAATTCCGAATATGCTCGACACAAGAGCCTTTTATGAGCCCTGGTTGAAAAAAGCACAAAAAAATCACAAAATGCTCCGAAAACTCTCTCAAACTAGACACTTTTCAGACACATATTTATGAGCACCCATAAAATTGTTTGCTGGGTATATATATATATATATATATAGATCAAGACAGGGGAATTATCAAAATATGTGTGCTTTATCAAAATAATCGAAAGCTTTCAATTAACAACACAATTTTCATAATAAAATTTACAAGGAGTCCGAAATAAATGTGTGGGAACGGCTCGATCTATTCCTGGGCCTATGCCTTTGCACTTTTTACAAAGGCGGCGGGGCATCTGACAAGGTTTGTCGCGTGGCCTTGCATGCCTCCGGAGAAAAGTTGACCCTTGGAGCGTTGAAGCGATTTTTAGTGACATTGTTTTTTTGCAGTCTTGCAAACTTTACGGCGCTTGTGGCGAGGGTTTTTGGTGACGGTGCAAGCCTGTGATTTTAATTTAAATATAAACCTCTATATAAGCAAGGTTAATATAGCGAAACTTGCCTGGCGACGGTAGCGATCCTTCTTACTTTCCGGAAGACAGTTCCAGGCGCGTGCTGCCTTCGAGATGAGTTCTCGAGGCGGAAGACCGCAGTTCCTCTTCCGAAATGAACGCAAGAAGTTCAAATAGCCGTTGTTGGTCAGCGGGCCAGGCTTGGAGCACTTCCCTTTGGGATTTGGGCATGCAGCCTTCGATTTGGGCTTCGAGCATGTTGACCGCGCTCGGGGCTTCGAGCATTTTGCCCTTGCTCGTCCTTTGTCACACTGGGAACAATCGAAGTATCTGGTCTGTGTATTTTTAGAGAAAATTAAAGCTTTAATAATCTTGTAATAAGCCGAGAAAGGTTTTTTATAAGCATTAGATATTTGTATATAAAACGTATGTTTTCCTTGACCCTTGCTTGTGATTTCACTTACCATTTTGAGAATAATTAATGCACTTACAAATTTTTAAAAGAAAAAAATATTACAAAATATATTCAAATATTCACTGCTGAATTTCGTTTTGTCAACTGTTTCCGAGAGAAACTAAATTATTACTGATGCTATAAGGAAAAGGCTGTCAGGTCGAAGCATACTGTCAAACAACAATAAGACCAAAGCCTACTTGGAAAGGAAAAATAAAGTTGTATTTAAAATTTTGGGTTGTTGGCAAAGACTGACATCGATAGCAAATTTTTCGCATATGCATCTGAATGTATTTTAAACCAATAAAATAATAAAATAAAATGAATAAAAGTTAAAAATAAATTACAATGTTCTATTAATGTTATACAAATTAAAACAAAAATATAAATAAATGTAACATTTTCTTTCTCAAGCCGGGTTTTTAACCATCGGTTTTGAACGCGACTAACAATCTGACGTGCGTGCGAGCAAGATAGATAGAAGCTTGCAACTTTACTGCAATATTGTACCGCAGAGGTACCAGGGTAGAAAATGGAAGAAGCAAGGGAGTTGACCCAGAAGTTCTTGATAGATCTAGATATAGAGCTCCAGCTTATCGATGTGGATGAAAAGAATGCAATCCAGGAGCCGCTATAAAATAGTCTTGAATTTTTTGTTTTAAATAGTTACCTAGAATTATTTAAAAGGCGTAAGAAACTGGGTTTTGTCATAATAGTTTATTTGATTAGTTTATCCTTAACAAGCGTTTCGGTATCTTCGAGATCTTTAACAACGATATTGTATAGTTTTCCCCGTAAAACTAGCAATCCAAATTTGTTTCATCAAATCGTTCTCGTTAGCTTTTGTGGTGTGTTCTTCCCGTTGGGATTCCAGGCGCTGAAGAATTCTTTGGTAGACCTCCAAGGCTGTCTGGGCCTGGCCACAGCGACTCTGGCCACAGGACAAGTCTTCTGAGAACTGGGGCTCCCCAGCGTAGGAGTCTTCGAACGAAGCGGGACCCTCACTTTGCGGTATCATCTAAATAAGGTTACATATATAGAAGGCTTAATAATAATCCTGGTAAACCTTGAGATCGAGAAGGACTTACCTTTGCTGGGCTGGCGCTGATTTCGTCCGCTGACTAGAATGTGTGTGTCCTGAACGCTGTGTAGCCGACGACTGAGTGAAGTTCTCGCACGGGGCACCACCATTCACCACCCTTAGGAGCCGCCATATGGCTGGCAGGCCCTGCGCATATTGCGGAATTCCTCCGCCTCCGCCTCCGCCTGCGACGATTCGTTGCAGCTGCAGGATACAGCAGGACACTCAGCGCTTTGTTGTCCCTCTCGCGCGTGTTGTGTGTGTGTGTTTCCCCGACCCACACCCTAAAAGTGCGCCAAGGAATCCTGGCCTGCCCGCCTGCCCGTCTGCCCGCCTGCATATAGGGGTGGATTTCATTGAATGGTTTCAGCTGGGCCTATAGCAGCTCTAGTTTTATTTCACTTTCAGTTTTACATCCGACAAAATTACATACATAATCTGTTCATTTCTGTTCATATATATCTGGATATATGGTAGGTATCCTTCACATTGATTCGTTAAGCCACTTGTTATCGCATTTGGTTCCGCTAAGTTAAAATCAATTATGTACTAATCTCTCGATTCATTAAGCGCACGACTAAAGCAATCACACTAGGCTAACTAGTATAGCGTATCTAAATTCAAGTACTTGTGTTCGCTCGCACAAACAATAATACTTCAACGGAGTCTATATAGAACATGGATATCGAGTTTGGAAGTAGAGGAAGCAGAGTTGGAAGTTGAATTCAAATAATCTCTATAGCTCTAGGAAGTTTGCTTCCCCCCAAGATCGGGTTCCCTAATTATTACATTAACAAAGCAACACCTAACTTAATACCAAGCCAAGCCATCTCCTCTCCCATCCTCTGAAGCTCATCTGTTGCGGTGCGCATCTCCAAACGTAATGCCGGTGGTGCGGTTTTTTTTATCGGCGGCTTTTGAACTTGGCCCGCTTCAGAAGAGGCAGGACACCGACAGTTGGAGCGGAGCCAAGAGCAGGGCCAGCAGCCAGAGGCCAATGTCCCGGCGGATTGGCGACGAACCGGTGGAGGTGGAGGATGTCACAGCCGTTCCCGAGGCTGTAGCTGGAGCCGGGGTGCTTGGCTCGGTACCAAAACGGATGGTGACCTTGTGTCGTATATCCGACGAGGCATTCGCGCTGCACGAAAATCGCTGATCCGTGGCATTGGAGCCCGTCAGGGGCACGGTCAGGGTGAACTGGTTGTCCAGGCCGTAGATATTGTTCACTATGGTCTTTCCGGTGGTGACGACAACGCCGTCCTTGTACCAGAGGATGACATGGTGGGCGGCTTTCAAAGGAGATTGAAAAAGGTGTAAAAAAACGTGTTTATTCGGTAATCTTTTCCTGGGACTCACCATCGTAATTCTTTACTGGACACTCCAGCTTAACACTGGTCGCATTGGTGGCCACATAGATGGTAACCTCCTTCTGCTCAAAGTAAGGATCTGGAATCTTGGGACCTGCCGTGGACTTGGCCAGATTTCCCGGTGCTCGCTGCGAGTCCTCCTCATCGTAATCGCCATAGTCCGAGCTGGCCTCACCGGCTGCTTGGGCAGTGACTCCTCCACCGCCAGCACTGCCGCCAGTGGCTGATGAAGATTTGGCTGGGAGTGCCTCCGGCAAGGTCAGCACACCTGGAATAAATTGTAATTAGCACACACACACACAGTTGTGTATTATGCATTGAAAAACACTCCAGAAGGTGCCATCGCCATCCCAGATTTCCGTGTCTGGCGATAGTTTCGCAGCCTAAGCCCCAAAGGCCCCCGAAGGCAGCATAAAACCATTAACGGAATACGGAATAAGGAATACGGAATACCCGAAGCCAAGCCCCTATTCCATTTTCCCAGGGAGCGTGTCAACGCCCATTCTGGAGTGATATGATGGGTACAACTCCGGTTGGAGGTCAGGTCACGTCACGGAACGGCATTCTTTTCGGGAATACTCAGCATATGCAGGCACACCACTCACTCGCCGATATTTAAGGGGATATATGTAAGTATATGTATCTGGATTTGGTTTTGGTTTTGGTTTTGCCTGTGGATTTGGCCCAAGGATGTACATTCGGTTGCGTCATTTGCACGTTTAGCGCATTGCTTAATGGCTGCGAAAATTGCCAATTTGCCATATATAATTCGTATGTTTATGGGGCCCGTACTCCTTGGTGGGGCGTGGGTGTGGGTGTGTATGTCTGTTTGTGCTTGGGCCAAAGTTATTAGTTTTGTTTACACTCTCGTTAGGAAAAATGAAGAGACATTGGCAGACATGTCGGGACACCTTCCTTAGCCTTGGCGTAGTTAGTCCCAGTCTTGTTGGGTGTTTGCCCGGAAAGCGAAATTCGGGTCAGCGGAAAATGAGGGGTGATTTAATCTTCTTGACTCGTAAAAGTCTCTGGATCAAGTTCATTTTATTAACTATGGCTCAGTGGGTGTCCAGAGCTGAGGAGCCCAAAAGTATGCCTCAAAATGATGGGTATTTATCGCCATTAAAGATTAAATTTATGAAAAAGATATGTTGGGTTCTTTGAATAATTAATAATTTATTTTTATTGCTTTTAAAAGTACCTAAAAGTATGCAATAAAATGTTTCAGGATGACCAGTCAGTGCAAAATATTCTTTATCCCTTTTACACATTTTATAGCATAGTTTTAAACACCTTTTTAAGTGATTTCAAGCCGCTGATAATTTCTGCAGTCCCCGTGTACTTCAAATATTCATGTTTTCGTAATTCATTTTAATATTTCTTAATATTATGATGGGTTCTAGCTAACTTGAGGTCATAATCGGCTTAAATATATATAAATATGTACTTAAAAAGCCCAACTATGCTTGTACAAAATTGTATACACTTCGAAAAGAATCATTTATAAATAAAACTTTGAATTAATGAAGGAAATAGGCATTTTATACACTTTATCCCTTGCCATTGTTCATCTTTTGAGGGTCAAGTGCTCTATCTGTTTGTAGAAAGCCTAGCCATTTAAGGCAAACTTGTCAACTCACAAGCCCAACCCCTTCATCAACATCCACATCATCATCATCATGAAATCCCACGCTTCTATTGTCCTTTCTGTACAATATTATAATTAATATCGATAAGCCGCAGAAATAACCCTGGAACGCACGCATGATGCGGCAATTACCTCGCCATATTCTCCTCGATTCGGACAGCTCATCATCTACCACAGCTCCCCAGGCCCGCTCCCAGTTGCTTAATTATTCAAGAGCCACTTTAATCATGTTGATATTTTTAACAATGTGCTCATCCCTCCCCGAACACCCCCATCCATCCGTTTTTCATTTACTGTTCCTCTAATTTCTCTATTTGTAAGCACTGAACAATGCTCGTGCACGTCGAAAAACAGATAAAGAAAGTTAAGAGAAGCTTTAAATTAGTAACTTTAAAGTTTTATAGATTATTTATATTTGATTATTAGTGATTAAAATGGATGAAACTCAGAAATAAGTGTTTTTTTAGCTTGACATGTTTTAAAAATAATTAATATCCATAAAAATGGCGAAAGTATGGTTAGTTTTTAGCTAATCTGCTACAAATTCAAAATAATTTTTATTAAGTAAGTGCCAGTTTTTTTCTCTGTGTCTACTCATGCGTTAGGGAAGACAAGCCCTGCTTACAAGTGGTTACCAAATTGTCGTCAATTCCATGAATGACACACGTTCTTCCCGACACCACTTCCCTCCCATCTTCTAGCCCACGCGCTCTGCCCATTTCCATTTCCATCTCCCTTTACCTCCCCCTCTCCCGGGCAGCGTTTAAGGAAAACTTCGCCATAAAAGTGGCGACCCTTTGAAGCACTTTTTCTTTGATAGTTTTGGGTGGCAGACAAGTGCTTTATGGAGTTTGGAGCCGGTTCCAATGGCGGGAATGGCGAAAATGCAACCTCTGGTGAATACCTAACCATATAGTGATATGAGTGATGAGGCAATACCGGTATTAAATTATGTTTGCTAAGACTGGGAGCCACTAAATGTGTCTGATATTTCGATATTCAAATTGATTTGTTAAGATTATTAATAGATAATTATATTGATACTGATACTGCAACCTTTTCATTCCCATCAACATTTTCATAAGATGATAACTATTTACTGCAATTACCACATAAGTGGTACTAGAATTCCCAACTGGATCTAGTTACTGCCTGGAGGTTGCTGCGCTTATTAATCTATTATTAAGATTATTAATAGATGATTATATTGATACTGATACTGCAACCTTTTCATTCCCATCAACATTTTCATAAGATGATAACTATTTACTGCAATTACCACTTAAGTGGTACTAGAATTCCCAATCAGATCTAGCCCTCAGTGTTGAGAAATATTTTATTTTTGCAATATGTAGTGATTAGTAAACCTTGCATTAAATGTTACCTTATTACCCTAAATTCAAACCAGCTTGATTTTGGGATATTTTAATTATGAATTGTCTAAGTCCCCGTAAAAATATCAATAGATGACTAACATTTGTAATATCTCTTCGTTATGCAAATTTCTTTGGGAATTTCAAGCTTGTCTTTACGATATCTATGAATCAGTTAATTTCTTTTAGGCTTCATTGGCGTTGACCATTCAACATTATTATTAATTCATTCACAATTGTCACAATGAATCAACCCTGATCATTTATTTATTGACGCTACTTTTTGCAGATGTGCGAGAGTTCTGGATTAGTAAAGTGATGAGGCAATCCGGGTATCGTATGATACTTTAATGATACTTTAACATAAGCTGGCATTATTGGGTCAGCGGAAAAGCGAAAAAGCCGAGGAGCGGGGGGTAGGTGCCGTGTAATCCATCGATTGCTTGGGCGCCTGCAAGCCGTACGTACACAAGTGCACTAGACGTTTTCGCCCAGGATTATAATCTCTGGATTATGCAAATTAGCAGGCATGAGTGGGTAATGGGAGGCAGCAAACAAACAAGATATTTATAAGTATTTCTTTGTGCCCCACGAAACTGAAGAGTTGCTGCGTCTTGAGCCCTTCCAAGAGTGCTCTTTTTTATAGAGCCCGCATATGTTTCCGAACCAAAAAAAAAAAAAAAAAATCCACTGCACATAAAGATTACGAATTGAATGTAAATTAATTTGTTTTTTCTTTTTATGGAACTCGCTTTGCCGCAAGAGATGTGAGAGTCGGAGAGATGCAGTCGATTTTTACCTGGAAACTGAACAGATCCGCCGGCGATAAGGAGCAGCAGCCAGAGATGCCTCATTTTTGTCGCTTATTTATGATTGAGAAGTATGCAAATCCCCGCCTTGGAATCCTTTTCGCTTTCCTGTTTTCGCGGTCGCTTCTTGCCAACTTCGAGGATAAACGGCTGCCGAGACACTGAACTTTGTTTTTGTCGCTAAGGTTTTTTCGTGAGTTGTTTTTTATTTTCTGTTTTTTTTTTTGCAGGCTTTGCGTGGGCTGTGTCGTTTTCGATTCTGTTGTTCGTCGAGGACTGTCAGTGGGAAATAAGAACGGCGATTGCCAACGCCGACGGAGGGATATCCAGGCACAGTGGAACGGGATAACGGCGAACCGGCATCTGTCAAGTGCAAAAAATATAGAGGGAAACTGAGTAACGGGTAATAAAGTAGCTGTACATGTACAAAGCTTAGTTTCTATAATGGATTACGCTTTTAGCTACCTTTAAAATTGTATTTTTAAGTTTAAACTTTAGTTTCAATCTACATTTTCAATTTCTTTATTTTCTATTCAGTTTTTATGAGTTATAATTCGCACAACATTGCATTCTTGTCGTCATTTGAGCACCAACACCCAAAAAAAATTCGTCATAGAAACTATACTATTGTTACATAAATTCTAAACTCTTGAGTATTAAAAATTTCTTAATAAGATGCCTATTAATTTGATACTACGAAAGTATACATTTTATACTCATCTGCACCAAGACTTCAGAATAATCACTAACGCGACATACAGAAAAGCACTAAAATACACAAAAAACTCGAAAATACACAATTGATACTTTGGAGTATAAAAATTATACTTTGTAGTATATGTTTGATATTTTGAAGTATAAAATTTATACTAAACCCGGTATACTACCTGAGTATACTTTTAAGACAACGCGTAGAAAGGTTAAACTCTTGTTTTTTTTTTGGGTGTATAGAAATATGTGTTATTTTCTCTTCAAAAGAATATAAATTACACAAATGCTCTAAAAATGCCAAGATAAATAAAACATAGATATCATAACCTCACATCAAATTGGTATAATCTGTTTCAGATTTGAAATCTCGAATTTTCGCTGTCCCAGCAGTTCCACTGTACGTGTTTGCGCATGGGAATCGCTATGGGCATGGGAAGATGGGGAAAGAAGCAGAGAGCCAGCATATTAACCGAATAACCGAAGGCGGCGAAGGAGAGCAGATGACTCATAGAGCACAGTCGCAGGAGTGCCCAATTGGAAATCCAGAAATGTGTCGGAATCGTACCGCGAAGGAAACTTAATTTCCCATTTAGCATGCAAAACACGAAGTGCAAGGAGTGAGCAAGAACGAGAGAGCGGCAGCGAGAGAGAGAGAACGAGCAGGACAGCGCCTAGGTCAATTCCACTTTCCAGCGTAGCATTCCCTTGCAGTTGGTGCAATCTGCAGCCATTCATCCCCATCCCCATCCCCACTCCCAATCCCCCCACAAGGCTTGGCCGCGTTGCCAACTGCTGTGCGGCTGCCAGCGCTCTCTCTTCGGCGAGTGGAAGCTCGCTCTTAAACAGCCGATGCAGGGAGTCTGCGCGCCTCTTGGAACATTTCAATTTTCCCGGGATTCTACTCAGATGTTCAGAAATTTTCATGCTGTCAGCGCATCTTTTCTATGCTCCATTCTGCTGGCTTTTAACTTTGTTGTCGCCCTTGTTGTTTGATTAATTTGTTTTCAAAAGAATGGAATTCTTGGAAATTCAACGAATGCACCGCGGTCGCCATCAGAAATCTCTCTGTATGCATTCCCGTGTGCCAGCGTTTGTGTGTGTAAGCAAGTGCCAGTGTGCGAGTATGGGTGTGGGTAAATATAAATATTTGATTAATATCCACGCCTATTCAATCCCATTGCTCTGTGGAAATAGAGGCCCCTTGGAATTGTTCTAAATTTGCGGATGTTTACAAGCTTGGCACCCAACAGAAGACAACACAAACATCTCACCACAGACACTCGAAGAAAAGCCCCATTAAAAGGGGGGTTGGAAGGTTGGGAGGTTGGGATTTAATCCTTTTGAAGAGTCAGTAGATCTAAATCTAGCATTGCCACAGAAATAGTTCTGAGTTTGAACTCAATTAAAGTGGTGCCAAAAAGTATGTTATAAAATATTTTAACCCGTAAAAAGGTACATTTTAATGAACTTGGTACCTAAACTATCAAAAATTACTGTAGAGTTCTTAAAAAAAATTCTTTCGCTTTTTGATTTAAATTATATTCTCTATCAATATTATTTCTAAGGTTAATATATTTCTAAGCTTTAATAGAAACGATAGTATCAATTTAATAATGAAGAATTCTACAAAATGGTACACTATTAATAAAAGGACAAAATCTAATGAACTATATTTTCATTGCATACTTTTTGCTTTCAAAGCAATTTTTTTTAAGATACTGTAAAAAGAAATTAACTTTAATGAAAAAAGGACTTTGTTATATAATAAAGAAAAATAGCTGGAAAATATATAATTCAGTATTTAATTTTTTATTAACTCATAAGTAAAGTACATTTATTAGTCACAGCTAAATAATGCGAACATGTTTGCAATATTTTTTGTTTAGTTTTTAAATTATTATGAGACAAATTAGCCGTCTTACCGTAACACCTAATTTTCCTTTCTTCCTCCCATCATAATATTAATAATTACCACTTAATTAACCCACCTTGCTTTAAGTCAACCTTACACCTAATTTCCCTCAGTGCAACGCACACAACCGCCTCAAAGGCATCTATCTGTGCAATGCATAATGCAAGGCACTTTGTTTTATGCTCGTAGATTAATTTTAATTGTTTGTTTGTTTGTACAGTGCAAATGTTGCATGTAGATACATTTAATGCGGACGCTGTCGCACTCATAAATTGTATCTGCATCTGTTGCGCCAAGTATCTGTATCTCGCAGCGCCTATCTGAGGCGATGTAGGCGTCATCAGACACTGACAAATAAACAAACGTCGCCGGAGGAACTCCGCATCACTCCCCTCTCCTCCTTAACCCCCTGGTTGCCGCAAGGAAATCACGGCTTCGGCTTTGGCTTCCCATGCCGACTCCATTGCAGGCCTGAGAAAAAGCCGCAATTGCATCAAGCAAATTGTCTCCGGGGGATGCAAATAAATTTCCGCGAATCTCGTGCTGCAACCGAAGTGATGTTCTGCAGGGAAATTGAAATAAAAAAGGGGTAAAAAGTGGAGTGGATCCATGGAGACATGTGCTGTTCAGCAATTGCAGGAATTTAGCGCAAGCATGTGGAATAATTGAATTGCATTTCGTTACTTAATTGCTAATTAATTGGTGCTTTCGCAAACCAGTTTGGTCAATTTTATTATTAACCACATTAAAAGCGTTGAGAAAAAACTTGTATAAATTGCTAAGAAGCTTTTAAAAATAACAACCTATAAATTATATGAGTTATGTAATAGCAAAGTAATTTATATTCATTTTTATTCCAATAAGAATGAATTGATACTTGCAGTAAAAGTAAATAATTAATTAAAGAGCTAAAACAGTATAAAAGAAAACGTTATTAATACGAAGGAACATCTTTTTAGTCATATTAAATAAAAGGAACAAATATAATTAATTATCATTTTATTATTCGTTTTACAAATAAAGTTTACAATAGGAAAAACTGGATTTGGGGTTTTTATATTATTATGGAATTCAATAAGAGCATTTATATTAAATATAATAATAACTTTACAACTTTATTAACTCAAAAAAGCCAAAATATTGGTATTTTGCTTTATCAACAGCAAATTAGTTTAATTTTACCATATTTACTTCCAACTTTTGCTAATATTAAGTTAGCAATCATAAGAATTCCTCTTTCCTTACCTTTTGGCATAGTTTTGTAAGCACAATCCACACTTTCAGCGGTCCACATCCGTTAATTCATATTTATGGCCAGGAAATGCTTTCTTTCTATAAATACAACCCCTTTGGCGAGAAGAATGTTTTTAAATAAAATTATTTCGCGCCACATAATCCACGCTCTCTTAACGCCCGCTCTTTGCGCTCGATCGCTCTCTTCCGCTCAGTCGCTCTCTCTTCGTCGAGCTGGCTGGGCAAGCATTATACCAATTTAACGTTAAAATCCACCGTTCACTTCTCTTTTCGACGTTGCCCCGAACAGACGGTTAGATTTCGAAACGGAATTAAAAAAAACTGAAAAAAATATCACCAAAGTATCCCCCTGTGATCTTGTGTGTGCGCGCATTGAAGAATAATCCGGGAAATAAAGTCCGAGATCCAGAAGAATAGTTTCCAATCAATAACAATAGCGATTCCCCCTGGAGAAAGGTGCTGACAGTGCTGGCCGGAAATTGGAACGCTCCAACGTCAACATAATTACGCGGCAATAATTTTTCGAAAAAGCGAAAAGGTCACCAGAAATCAATCGTCGCGGTGTGACACAGATTTCGAAACATCGAACAATCGAACAAAAGCCCAAAACGCTGCGTATTGGATACCTAATTAAGCCCAGACCGGCGACGAGTGCACTCCCATAAATAAATAAAAAACATAGATTTATAAAAAGAGAAATAAGAATAATGATGTCCAGACGATCGCTGCTAATTGCCGGACTCCTACTGATCGTGGGCAGCTCCGCGGGTAAGTGCCTTCTGGGGTTAAGCCTGATGCAACCGTAGAAATAATCTAATCGAAAATGGGAGGGCGACCGACCCCAAAAAATATAGAAAAATCAAGTCCCGCCGCCACTAATCGCAATGGATCAGATTCGGACTGGGATTTGAAGTGCAGGAATTTACAATAAATCGATGTGATTGTTGGGCGTCAGTCAGAGTCAGTCCGCTGGGATGAGATAGTGCCCCCGGGCTGGAATGTTTCAGACCAATTTTGACCTACATTCGAACCCAGCATGATTATGCACCGGAAGAAAATATAATTAGTAAAGGAGAATGATTAGGTTTCCCTAATAATCATGGTGCATTCTTCTTATTTTAAATTATAAAACAAGCAAAAATATTATCTTTCACAGGCAGTTTTTTTTTAAATATTCGAATATTCAGTTTCTTACACAAGCTAAATTCCAATTACTAACATAATTTGTCTCTCAAAATATTTTCTTTCACAAGCTTTTTGCACAATCTTTCATACATATAATATCCAATTATAGTTTGAAATATGTTTGCGCTGAAAAATATTACTTTTCATATTCACAAATACAAAAAGAACAAGAACTAAATTACTAATTTTTCCTATTTTATTTATCTATGCAAATCAGAGATGGAATTTCGGGGATTTTTATGATCTAAATGAATCATTTGAACGATGATGACCGATTAGGATTCCCATTAGCCTCTTTTCGCAGTGATTCATCGCTGATCTTTCATCTGCTGACATTTTGCAAAATGTGCGAGAGATTTCCGCCTTATTCAAATGGTTTTTGCTTTTTTTAATGTTTTTATTACTTGATAGTTTTTGCACAATTTTTTCCATTTTACAGCGAGTGGCTTGGCGAACAGTAAACTTAATAATTTATTGTCTAAAGGCCGTCACATTAATTCAGTTATTTATCACGATCGATGAATGGCATACGAGTTTTCCTGGCTCATTCATGCGCTTGGTTGGAAGTCTCTCGAGATAGAGAGGGGAGCGGCGATCGCTATGTGTTTGCCATTTGTGATTCCGACTCGGTTACGGCTGTTAATTATTCCAGACTTCTCCCATTGTCCGCCAGCCAGGAAATGAGCAAAAACAAACCCGTGATCAATAGGAAAAAGCCCGGAGCAGCAGGAGGGTTAGGTATCGGATTCGGCTTCGGATTCCCCGATCGGGGTCCTGTATTAATTAGCCCCTCAACTCACCGCAGCAGCTAGCAGCTAGGTAGTAGAGCGATTCCCCTAAAGAAGCGTGTCGAAGAAGCGTGAGAACACTATTGGTCTTGGTGTGATCACCTGGAAACCCTTTCCACGTTGTTTGCCTACCCCAATCCATAAACAATGCGATTATCATCAGATTGATTGGATTGCGAAATGCTCGGTGGGCTTGTACATAAGAAAGGCAGAGAGTTTCCTCTCTGATCCGCTGACATGTTTCGCCAGGAATTTATGTTTGCTCAGTCGACATATTTACCATATTTACTTAATATTCCAAAGATGTCCGACTGCGCTTGACATGGGTAAACAACAAGTCTAACTGGTGATCGTCACTGAGAGAAAAGTCTCAACAGACAATTATGACAAGATTGCAAATTCTTTAAACGTCAATTAACATTTTAGATTTTGCAATCTTAAAGACTTGATTTCTTGATAGAAACGAGTAGCTCAGCCATGTCTAGTTAACATCAAGGTAATATGTGAATGCCACTGACAGCTTCTCTATTGACGTCTCTGGGGATTTCAGTTAACCAAACGACCTCAAGTTGTATTAAATTATGTACAAAATATCTTGGATTCATATGTAAATTATTGTTTATTAATTCAATTACATATGTTTATAGTAGTTAGCATTTTCTTTATAAGAATTAAACTTATAAAAGCAAACAAATAAGTTTAATAACAAGAAACCAAAACCTAACAGATATCTTTAACAAAACTTCTTCAGAAAAATCTAACATTAAGAGTCAAACTTGCTTTTGCCATTGAAATTTTCTACAAGCATATGTATGTATATTCCTATCCCAAACTTTGTAATTACCATTGTTTGATTCTTCTGAAGACATCCTGACACTTTGTGGCATGTACACATGCCAAAAGCATCGGATAGCGACAGATATTTGAGTAAAACTTAAAAAGCATGCTTGGACATTTGAATTCCTTGTTAAAAACTCCCACAAAAAGTCGTGGAACAGCGAATTTGATTACACTTTACAATTATGTCTTGAAAAAACTTTGCTACTCAGCAGATTTTCTAAGTGTTGCGCTCTCGATTTCGAGAAAAAAAATTTTTGCTTTTTTGGGACATTTTTCTTTTGTGCAGGAGGAGTGCCAGTGCCATGTTTTCCCTCGCCTTTTTCCGCATTGAGGATTGAATTTCATGGAATTTTGTATGGCCTGCTTGGTGCGAATTGAAGTGCCCGGGAAAAGAACCAGAACCAGAGCCAGAAAAAGAAGGCATCAAATGACCGCGAATACGGCGAGAAGCGAGAAGCGTAAAAAAAGATTTCGGTTTTGCTCGAAATGCGAGGGAGAAGGTGGCATAGCATAAAATAAGTTTATGCGGGGAGTTTCATGTATTTCGAAGGATTCTTGAATACGTGAAAATAGTAATAATATTATTTGTATGCTTATGCATTAAGAAGCACTATTTCACTATTTTTTATTGATTTCCATTAAATTCTACAAAGCTAATTGTACATTTTTATGTAATGTCCAACTCCTGATCACATTTTCATGATATAATTCCATGAATTAAACATCGCATAAACTCATCAATAGTCAACAGAGGTGGGAGTGGCGTGGTGCGAGGGCTCTGCCCTTGTCTGTGCAGAAATTCCTGCTCGACGGAGGCCCGGGTATTTATTTTGGACCCGGCTGACTCATCCGATCTGTGCTGTCTGTTCGCCATGCCCTGGCCTGGTATTCGTGCTACTCGCTCGATTCGCTTGCATCCACTGCACACAGATGGGGGCTTTGTGGAGTGGGTGGGCCAGCGGGGGGACGCCGGGCGGATCGGGAACTCACTCCGTGCCGGCAAGAGCGAGTTAAGCCAACTCGTAACCAATTCTCGACAATTAAAGAATCAATTTACTTAGCGTCGCTGGCGAATTGCCTGCCGCTGAATGAGTTGTTGTCCGCGACGCGCGACGCGGAGTGCGGGCCTTTCAAGCGGGTGCGGTTGGTGCAGCACCATTCAAGTGGGGCACGATCATGTACATATATTTGTACTTATGTATAATGCCAGTACATGGCTCCGTACATGCACATACTATAAAGCGCTGATCATCGGCACGATAATGGAGAAGCCAACTGGTGATTCAGTGGCAGCCAGAAGTCAAAGTTAAAAAGCCGCAGATGCTCTCGCCGGCTCTCCCCGGCTTGGCATATAAGTATTTCCAGAATTTACGAGCCATCAAGCCAAGAAGAACAAGAAGCGCTGATCAAGCACTTGAAGGAAACCGATCAGGCTATGCTAGCTATTTTGCAGCTTTGGAATGCCGCGATTTCTGATTAATCTCGGGAATTTTATCTATGGAGATTATATATAAAGTAAGGGATCTTAGGGGTATGATAACTAAAAGAATCTTTGTATTCTAAGCATTTCGTTTGTATTTTTTTATGTTTTATAGATTGCAGCATAAAGGAACAAATACTAAATAGTCTTTTCTAATTTAATTTTGTTCAGAATCTGTCTTTGAAATAGTTTCTTTGTATTCTAAACAGTTTTTCATGTATTTTACTATATTTTTTAGATAACAAAGTGATAGATTTAATACTAAAATATTGTAGCCAACTTTATTTTTCATCACAAACTTTTATAAAATTGTTTTATTTGTATCTAAGCATTTATCATGTATTCTTCTATGTTTCTTAGATTACAGAATTAAGGAATAAATACTAAATAATATTCTTAACTTTATTTTCCTTTAACAACTTTAATTAATCGGTATTCAATTCACTTTTTAAGACATAAATATATTTCTTCAAAGAAATTTTCAAGATTTGTTTAAAAAATTCCTTAAACTCTGTGAAATAAGGTGTTTTCTTAGGTTATTTTTTTACGCAGCCTAACTAATTGATTTAAAGGTTGCAACATAATTTTTTAAAAGCTAGCCAAAATAACTTACAACCTCTTTATGTTCTCTTATGTTTTTTTCCACGCAACCTTAACAAATGGGTGCCATTTCATAACACCGTTCAACATTGCAATTTTCAACAGTTCCATTTTGAAGTTTTTGGAATTTGAAAAATGCTTTACAACTAATAAATGTCCAAGCTGTCACCACACTTATTAACATGTATTTATCTTTGTGTTTCTTTTCTTTGCCGCCAAAAGTAGTTAACGAATTCTTAACGGCAATTTTTGGTGAACAACAAAAAAAAAAAAAAAAAAAAACAGAAACCGTCTCTGCTGCGTGCTAAAATTCCAATTGAATCTTTGACTCCCGGCCCAAACCCAAATCGAAACGAACCCAAAGAGTTGGGATAGATGCGGATAGATGGCTAGGGAAGAACAAGAAAGGAGTGCCGCATATTAATTAGGAGCCACAGTGCCCTGCCCCCGAAGCGTATTAATATGCGCTGGGCGTAGTCGAAGTCGCGCCTCGACTATATAGCATATGGCCATCGGGCCATCCATCCAACTACTGGCACTGTGCCCGCACAATTCCGATTCCAATTCCAATTCCAATTCCAATTCCAATTCTGAACCCAAATCCATGGCACTTGCCGCAGACACGTGCAGAGCCGCCGCCACTGGGGAAAATCTCCCGGCGTATAGCGATCGAGGGCGCTGTGGAAAAATCGTTTAAGTGAAATCAATGTTCTCTGCTTTTGGGAAACGCGCATAAAGAAAGTGCACATAAGCTCGTGAGTGCTTCTAGAATCTGTGGATGTTTGGATCATAGAAAATCGAAATTTATTGCGGCCACTTGATGGGGGATCAAGCGAATGGAAATGGAAATAAATCGATTAGGGTAATGGGAGGCCGAAATTATTGGAACATGCGTGCTCGGGTTGGCATTTGCATATTTTAGAGATTTCTAGAATAATTTTAAAGTACTCAATTAGAGGTTAGCGGCAGCTGCCAAATGGGATTTTATAAACTGCAATCCCTTTGCCCTAGACCGGCACACGCTTGCGAATAATTTGCTATTTTCGGCATCTGTCAATGCTGCTGCACATCTGCTCCTTACTCCTTCCCCTTCGCTGTATTCCGGGACTCCTGGCCAATTTCAATTCCAAAGTGCCCCGATGCGTAGGTAGCCGCTTTATGAGGTTCTCTCGCCTCTCGGTCCGTGGTCCTCCGTGGCCGTAACCTGATCGCTTTCACAGAACCCGAATGCCATTATCATTATCCGCTTCGCCTCATGTCTCTATCTGCCACACGGACACGGATACTCACCCAGACACAGGCACAAAGCCATCACCTCCTCCTACTCCTCCTGCCGACGCACAAACAATTTTCGGCTCATATAACGCAGTCGGTCCCTTGGCCAGGTCTTTTCTCCTCTGCAACTCGGTGACTGGTCAGACACGTACTGCACTCTAGAAAAATTCAGGGTGATAGACTGGGAATATTGATATTTTTTGTAATTGTAATTTGGGTTTAAAACTAAAAAGAAGCTGTGAGAAACTTAGGATGTTTCCTCTAATAATTTAATTTATTTAATTGCTGAAAAATACAAGTCAGCTCGCACAAAAATAAATAATACACCTATACCTCGCCACATCGCCGCTCTTTTTTTCGCTATAACGGCCCTCTTCAAAAAATGTTTTCATTTAACGACCTTTTCTCGAACTTTTTTCGATGTCGATAGTACTAGTAGTATTTTCGATGTTTAGTAAAGTTTATGTCGAGATATTTTGCAGAATTATTTAATCATTATACGGCTTTTAGATTTGCGGCCAAGTTTCCTGGAACATATCAAGGCCGTAAAGCGAGGTATAGGTGTATAACAAATTCAAATAGATATTGTCGTCCAGTTCTCTGGAATAACAATGAATAAATTAATAATAGTCTGTTGATAAATTCTCCTTAAACTAAGAAATTTGTGCATTTAATAGTATTATATAAACTCCTATAAAAAAAAAGTAAGGCAGAAAAATGTATTTACTTAAATGTTTATTTGTTAGTTAAAAATATAACTTTTTGAAACAACAATAATTCTTATTTCTAGTTAATTAATAGACTAACATTTTCTATGATATAATTTCATACCAAATTTCTCCCAGTGTACAGCTTAGAGGAGGGGTGGGACATGGCCAGAGACCCGGCTGGACAAACCTGAAAACACTCGGAAAGGAGATCAGAGATCAGAGAGAGCTCGCTCCCTCCCTCCGTCCCTCCGTCCGCGGCTGGCTCTTAATTTCCTCCGGGCCTTATCACAGGTAGTAAAACCAACAACAAAAGTGCTGCACTTGAATGATTCCCGACCATGGGCTAGGGGAATGCTGAGGTAGGAGGAGGGGGCAGGAGGAGTGACTGGCAGTAATGCTGACTTAACTTTGGCCTGTGGCTGTGGGTTATTAGCCGAAAAATGCATTTCTACCTCTATCTTTTATTTCCAGAATCATGGTTATGATAAATTGTTGTCGGTCTAATTCTGAGTAGCAATTAAAATGGGCCAGGAACAAGGGTTAAGGGAACTTTTATCTGCGCGGAGATAGGGAGAACACGAAAGCGTACATAATCCGGGGTTAAGATCGTTTCGGGAGGATGTGAACCCCAGAATTAGAGGTCGGAAATTAATGGAATTATAAATGGAGGTCTTAAACGGTATAATCTCTTTCTTGGAATATATTTGTATATATTTTTAGCATTTTTCAGGCGTTGTTTAATCTAGATTTTTATTTTATTAAGTTGATTTTGAACTTGAAAAACTATTTTTATATTTATATATCAGCATAACTAATGGACCCTTAAGGGTTATTAGGAGTCAGTTAGCTTCTTCTGGGAATATCTCGATGTTTTAGGTCCCAAGATTTCATTCAGTCTTCAAGATTTTATTCAGCAAACACTTTTTAGCCTCTTAATCAGAAAAATATCCCAAAAAATCCACAGCTCTTTTCAAGTTGTTTATTTTTACTTGTACTTTGTATTTCCTTCCACCAAAGAGTATATTATCCGAGTTCTTTATCGTTTATGTATATCGGAAGCCAACAAATAAAACCATTCGATTCTCCTGGGGTAAAGAAATCTGCAAATAAAATAAACTTTGATTGCGATTGTTGTGCGCTTATCTTCCCGGTTCAATGGCTGTTTCTCTTCTTTTATTTTTTAAGGGGGCGGAAAGCATGCAACATAAATTCAGTTGGCTTCAGTGTCTTTTGGTTCAATGTAAATACGAGAATAAATTTCTTTTATGGCTTAAGTTTACGACAAAGAGCGAATGCGTGAGTGAATGTGCATTTTTTGTGGACTTCAGGGGAAAGACCAAAAAAAAGAGGGAAAGATCATTTTCCTTGGGCAGGAGTATTGGAGAACCGAAAGCGGAATCGGAATTCGAGTTGGAAACCTAGCAAGAATTGTTCTTTTGTCCGAAATTCTTTTTTTTTTAGCACGCAACAGTGAGCAAACGATGAAAAACTGGCCATAACACTCGTAGAAACACAAGCGGCCAAAGCAAATGTACAAAATGTAAATTTAAACTTTTCACAATCATCCGACCCAAACTGTCCCTTCTTTTTTGGAGGGTGTGTGCGGTGTTTTACTTTGTACACGGAAAGAATTAGGGAAAATAATGGAGATTAAAGGGAATACCTTAGAATTTATTTGTGTGTAAAATTGTTTTAGGTAATTTGATTTTGGCTTAGAATTACTTGGAATTTATTAATGATTATTAAAGTTACGACAATCGAAATGTGCTGATATCGATTTTGATGTCCTCGATTATAATTTTATTATTATCCTAAGGATTTCCCCTTACCTTTATATTGCATTACCTTTATTATTAACCCTTTTAGCATTTTCTCACTATAGCTCCGTACTCAGACACGCGAAAAGTGTTCCTAAGCATTGAGCCAAAACGAGAGGTCAATACTCACCCTCTCACTCTATCGTACTGCTTAGAAACACTTTTCGTGTGTCTGAGTAATGAGCTTATGGTAAAACGTTCAGTAGCTTTTTTTAATCTTTAAAAATATAAAAAAAAAATTTAGAATAAAAATATTATTTGTTTAATCACTATTATTATTTGTGAATATTTATTGCCTTAATTCGCTTTTTTTTCCTTTCTATGACCCTTTTTTTTAGTTATTATTATTGAACTCCCAAACATTTTTTTTGCCAAAAGGGCTCTCTTACATTTCTTGCAGTGCATTCGGCTATTGACGCTTGTGTGCGTGTTGCAGTTGGCACTATGAAAATGGACATTGTTGTGAAATGCTTTCAATTCGGTGTGTGTGTCCATCGGTGACACCACCAAAAACAAAAAGTGGCCCAATGCGTCGCCCTCCTCCCCGTTCTCCTCTGGCCAACGCCGCTGTTAGTTGGTGTAGTTTTCCTTTCCGTCAGCACGTCACATGTGGGTGCGGCGATCGCCCAGGCATAAGAGGGAGAGGAGAACCCGCGGAAGTGAGAGTGAGAGGGAGCCGGAGCAATAGCGAGGGGGAGTGTGGTGTTGGGTTAGGCGCTGTTGTTTTCTCCCTCTCCCTCACCTTCTCTCTCTCTACACTCGCTCATTTTAATTTTCGGTTTTCATGTGACCCCATTTCACCGAAATGTTTTTCACAAAATATGTTTGTACACATGCACATGCCGAATATACATAAGTACACTCGGCGGAATAATGTCCTTATTTACTATTTTAGTACAAACAAAAAAAGGTTTTCCTAAAAAGTATGAATTCTTTGTTTGAAATTAATTTCAAATTAAAAACTAAACTTGATTTTACAGTATAAAATTAACTCAAAGTTTAATGAAATAATATATTTGTTCTCTTTCTCTCCCTTAGCCTCTTCTAGAGGCCTCTTAATATAGAATAATTATAATAAAACTTGAATTCTTATTTAATGCCCAATTATATCTACCTAATTTTAAGTATATGGTTAATTTCTCTCAGTGCCTTTGCTGGCTTCTGGGGAGAACGAAGAGCGAAAGGAAAACAGTAAATGCGAATTGCCAGCCTTTAATTTAACCCATCATCAGTGCAGCTGTCCCCTCTGCCCACGTTTCCCCCTTCCCCCCAAAATCCCCTTGATGAATTCGAGCTGCGAAAATGATAAAGACAAAAACAAACACAAATACAGACAGTTATGATGGGCTAATGCACACATCAAAAGCAACAAAAACAACAGGAGAAGCAGCAGCTCATGATGGTTTCGATTTCCATTTAATTTCCTTTAATTAACCCAACGACTAAATGTGGTGGCTGATGTGACCCCCTGCGGACAGCTATTATAAACAAACCGATGGTCCATGATTGCAGAAGAACTTTTACAGCTACCAAATGATTAACTTTTCTATTCTAAATGGAAAGCATTAACAGCTAGATGAAGGGATTTCTAAAGCTAATATTGTTTGTTTAAAGAGATAAATACCACACTTAAATACTTTGAGAATCTTAAGAAAAATAAAATGACTTTTAACAGTATTAAAATTTAGATAAAATCACTGAAAGGAATCTTTCTCTTAAAATTAAATATACCGATCATAAAATATAATATCCTAATTAAATCAATTTCTCTCCCTTACAGTTTTATCCTATCCCCAAGGATTAACCGATGAAGAGATGCAGAATGACGATTTCACCTACGACGATGACGACAGCGCCCCCAGTCCACAGACCAAATCCACGAGTCCCAATCCCAGCGAGAGAATCAACAAAACCCTGACAGCAACAGGAATCCGTGGCGAGGATTTGGTCCTGAAATGCGATTTGGACAGCAAGGGTAAGTCCTTAAAACCTTATTCCACCTAAAAACCATGCTAATAATATTATACATCCCTTCACAGTGCTGGCAGAGAGCGTGATCCTGTGGTACTTCGGCGAGAATGTCATTGCCAATGGCAAGACTCTGGTTCTGCCCAACTTCAAGCTGGACCCCAATCACGATCTGACCATTCTGAAGGCGAGTCCCCAGGACGCTGGCAGCTACCACTGCCAGGCTGTGCCCTCCAACTCTGTGGTCTACACCAAGGTCACCATTGCCGAACATTCCCTGGACGCCATTGCGCCGGAAAGCTCTACGGCGGGATCGGGATCGGGATCTTCGAGGAGTTTGCTGGGCTGGACGTTGCTGGGATCGGCGGCTCTGGTGCTGCTGGGCATCGGCAACCATTAGTTTAGTTTAGTATTAAAAGCTGGCGGGGAAATGCCCTGCTCTTCTACACTCTCCACTCTTCTCACAGGAAAAACTGAGCATTTTGAAGTCTTTGTTGATTGTAAATTTTTGTATTTGTAAAGACACGAAATCAACTTTATTTATTAAATAAAAAAGGAACCAAAGTATACAAAAAACCGAAATCTTTTCAAGCCTAACAGGAAAACGCAGCGTATGATCCGTTTAGTTTATTTATATTTGTTTGCTTATCCATGGACTCAACGAAAAATGACAATATTCATGTAAGACACTGGCTTTTAAGTATATATCTCGTTATTTATATATATATATGATTCTGTATATATGTATATGCTTAAAGGTCGGCATTCGAAATCAGGTCCTCGTCAAAACTTTGTTTATGGAACTTTCATTATTCATTTTTTTATCGTTTTGATTTGATTTTGAGCAATAAGATTCGCTTGATTGCTTCAATTGGCACGTTTTATTGATCAGCTCTAATGTTATATGATTCTTAAATAAAATATATATAAAATATATATACCTACACTCACAATTCGGTTACACACACGTACGTTTAGTGTATATGGTCAGCATGTTATGGCGATATTCCTCAGGTATTGTAGCAGAATCAAAGACAAAACAAATACCCTCCTCTCTCAAGTTCCTCCCAAGCGTCCTTTTCCTTGATTTGTATATGCTGAATCGTGTTCCATTAGGTTGATGTGGCGTAGTTTCGTAAAAGTAAGTTTCATATGTATGGAGTGGCGCTGGTACTCGTGTGTATTACTAAGCTTTGGTCTAGTGTATATAAAATAATTCGCGTGCCCTTCGAAAAAGATCCCACCCGTGCCCCTCTGATGCTCAGTTACCAGATAAGTACGCTTGGCTCTGTACAAAAATATTGTGTAAGTATTGCAAATCCTAATAACGTCACTAGATCAGTTACCTCTACTCTAGCAAAGACCTTTTAGTAACAAGATACATTTGATTTGCAGTATGCAAGCCATTTTTCTGCTGGCGATGCAAATTGCGCTATCTCCGCTGAGAGCCTGGAGCCAGCGTTACTGATCTTGTTATTAAAAGGTCTTTGACTCTACATCTTTGCTTTCGGGGCGGACAAACCCATCGAGACTCTGGCCCTATTCGTGTGTTCCGTTTCCGTTTCCGCTTTAGGTAACAAGGATGCTCATCTCTCTCTCTCTCTATCTATCTCGTTGTCGTGCCAACTTTCACATGCATACATACAAAACAAATAAATATTATAGCTAAGGTTAATCAAAAATTAATTCCTTTTTAGTTTTTGGGGTGCGGTTTTAAACCGATCGTCGCAGTTTTGTGTCCTAATCAAAATTTCACATCCTCCTTCGGCTCGATTCAAACTTTAACTTTAACTTTAACTAAACTAAATTAACTTTAATTGCCGCTCATCCTCCTAGTCCTCCTCCTCCTCCTCCTCGTTGTGGTCCAAATTCCCCTTGCTTGGCACAAATGTTTCAGTGGTGATCGCTCCAGCGTGTGTACTATAGCATTAACATTAACATTGACCCAAGCTAGCAGCTAGCGCGCATTAGCATTTGTATAATTAGAATACTTTAGTTTCTGTTTCCTATGTGCGGTCGCTATCGCTCCGATGCCATCGATAGCTGAGTAATCCGGAAATACGTATGTACACTTCCCCCGTTCCGAGTGGCCCTTAGAGGCGGACACCCAGCAGGAGCGAGGCCAGGAGCACTCCGACGGACAGCTGCCCGAGGGCGGAGGCACCTCCTCGCCCAATGCCAATGCCCGCCTGCATTATCTGCTCCGGCGGCAGATCCATATCGGGGGCCACAACCGATTCTATGGGTTGGATAAAACAAAGGCACAGCGTGAGATGGAAACCGGGAAGCTTGTGGCCCGCAACATGACTCACCATCATCGTCCACGATTTGGAAATCGTGATCCGGCGAGAAATTGGACCAGCCCTGGGTGTTCCTCGCCTTCACGCGAGCATGCCACAGGCCGCGTCGGGGCAGGTCCAGCTGATGTGTGATCTTCCAGATGCCCTCGGTGTGGTTGTGGCGATGCGTCTGCAGCACTGAGACAGTGCTCCATGTATAGGACTGAAGATGGGAGAGAATGGGATTATATTATGATATATTCCAGAAGAGATATTACATATTTTTAGAGACACCTTTAAGTATGCTTCAAAAATATTTTTTTTATAACCAAAACTGTAACATATTTTAGGGATACAAATATTAAAGAACCTTCTTAACTAAGGTATCTCTAATTTAAATTAATATTTTTATTCTTAATCCCCGAAATCTCTTCCAAAACACTCACCCCCGTTAGCTGGTAGTCCAGCATGGCCTCGGACAACGGCTGACGACTCCTCACCAGCCAGTGCATGGTCACCTTGGTGCCCTCTACCTTCATGTCCTCGAACTGCGGCGTCTCGGGATTATAGCTGACATGCACCTTCACCTCGTTCGAGCCAATGGCATTCTCCACCTGGCACAGATACTCGCCCAGGTCCTCAGTTCCCACTTCCCTGATGACAAGCGTAGTGCGATTGTGGCCATTGTGGGCGGAATCCTTGAGGGAGTACTTCTCGGAGAGCTGCAGGGTCTTGCCATCTTTGATGAAGTAACTCCGGCCTATGGGATTGGCGCGATAGTTGCAGTACAGTTCCGCGGTGGCGCCCTTTTCGGTGTTCACATGATGCCGATGGGTGGACACCTTGGGACTGTACTGCACATCGACGGTGACCATGCCGTGGGGAGGATCGCGGCTGCCATCGTCCCCCAGGCACTGGTACACCCCGGCGTTCTCCTCATCGATGTTGTCGAGTATAACAACGCCATTCTTGACGTCCTCCGGTGATGATTCCAGACGCAGGCCCTGCAAGAGATATGGAGTGTGGGGAGATGGTGGGGATGGATTTCGTGGTAAGGAGGTGAATGGTGGCGCAAACAACATACATTAAAGGACCACTTAATGGTATTCTCGCCCGGCAGATACGTCCGACACTCGAGCTTGTGGTGGTCGCCCTGCCTGAACGTCTGCGAGCGATCCGTGACATCGCGATCGTCGCAGAGGATCGACAGCCGGGCGCCCACCCGCAGTGTCGTGTGCTGTCGGACCATCTGGGGCAGGATCTCGCAGTAGTAGTCATCCGAGTCTTCCGTGGATGCGTCCCTCAGAAGAATAGAGTTGTTGGCCATGGCCTCCACGCGATGTCCGATGGCGTTTTGGCCATTGGCAATGATCGTCTTGTTCTTGTACCACATCACCGCGTTGCTAACTAGAATGGTGTGGAGGAGGGATTTTAGAAGATACTTCTTGAAGTTAGGAGCTGGGAACTCACGCTGGAAATTGCGAGCATCACAGTTGAGCACCACATCGTCACCCGGCTTGGCCTCGATCTTGATGTCGTTATCCTCGAAATAGGGAGGCGGCAAATCCAGTTCTAATTTGGCCGTAACATCGCCCTTGGATGTGTCATCGGCGCCATCATCGAGATCACCGTAGTCGTAGTCATCTTCCTGGTAGTCTGTTTCACCGCCTTCTATGGGCGATCCTTGGCAGCGCCCTGGAAAAGGGATATTGATAGGTCATAAATATAAATATTTACAAAATTATTATATTATTTATTTATTTTGGGGAAAGGAGAACATATCGATATATTGATACTGTATCGAAATTTGAAGCAAAGGTCGATATATAAATCGGTAAGTGCGATAAATCGATATTCTGTTTGATAAATCGAACTAATGTTGATCCCCTCGATATACATTTCTAATTCATATCTTGTTTTCCCAACGAATTCCACAGAGAAAATAAAGTTAAATTATCTTCAGATCATTTATATAAATCTTTTATCGATGTTAACTTCGATAATATCGAGATTCTAAGGTAAAATGCTTATATTTCGATATTTCAAATTTCGATACATCAAACTTTACGATATTTTCGAACTTTTCCCCTCGATGTACATACGTATGTATATGGATATATATCTCCCATTTACTTCTTGTAGTCCCAACGAATTCCACAGACAACATCAAATTAAATTATCTTAAGATCATTAAATTCCCCTATAACTCTTTGCCATAAAAGTATTAACTACCGAACTGCTTAAAACCTCCCCAGATAACTCTTACTTCTCAACAAATCTCTATATTTTTTAATGGATAGTCATAAACTCATATTAATAGGAGAAGTCACGCTTACAGATCGCACCTTATTACTCATAAAAACTACAGGTGTGATGTTTAAATGTGATTAGATTGATTTGCACCTACCACGTTATGGAGAAAAACACATTTTATAGTCAGTTATAGTAAGCAATTTAAATAATAAAAAAACCCGTATAGAGACCCTAGTTTTGGCACTAGAAACGCCACAACCACTTCCAGATCATTACGTCACGTGGTTCGACATATAGGAAAGGTGCATCTGTGAGTCACCATTAACAGACAAAGCCCCTAAGTGGTTCCAGACTTAATTGGAACTGATAAAAATCACACAACATCCACAGAGACTTGTGCTTCCAATCAAAGGGTCGCTTCTGCCACAAAGAACTCGTTTATGAGAGAACGGAAATGAGCTCGAAACAGGAACTAGGGGGAGATACCGCTGTGGATATTTGCAGATACTCGCCCTTGATTACAAGTACTACATATTTGCTCTTAGTCAGGTCCAGTTTGGCATGGTATCATAGCTGGCAGAGTATCTAGAACCCTCTTCTGGCAACATCACAACATATAATCAGATAATCTCCCAAGAAGATAACAATACTAGATATGAGAAGACGTATCTAAGCTCTGGGTAAATTACCGCAGGCCATAAAATCAGCAGGTACAGGTACAGTCGAAAGGGATTTTGGAATGTTGAACGCTTTCCCCATAAGAGTGATGACTCTACTCCCGGCAGCAATGGAGGATTTATGCAAATCGTATGAGCAATTTTTAGCGGCCGCAATCTTTTATGTATTAGCCATAACAATTTGCATGCCATATATGCGTCGTGTACGGCTCTCACTTGACATCTAACGGCCGACAGCTGAGTGAGTCACGACGACACCAACTCCATCACGGCCGTCGTATAAGGTTATGATGGATATTGCCGGTGGGATTACGCAAGTCGCCTTAAACTCGTTATCACTGGTCGATAAAAGCTTTTTAAGGTGAGCACTCGAGCCAAAAGTCGGAGCCGGTAGTCTTATCCAGCTGCCCCGCCATCCGCCATCCGCTCAGACGCCCCTTTTATGGTCTGGGCCACTCCGAAAGATACAAAAAAAGATATATAAAAGCTGGCCTAGAGCAGCTTGGGGACCTTCACCGATGCGATCTTGAAGCTAGCTGGTAACTGCAATCTTTGGCCTGTGTCAAGGTTGCACTCCATGGATACGGATACGGATACATCCCGAGTACTGCGGACTCCACGCAATTGTTGTCTGCAAGTAGGTCAGCGCCAAAAGTCAGCCAAGGGATTCAAGGGGGCCACATGCGTCATCCAGCCCCCTTGGGCGTCGTCCTTGGATCGATGTCGGGGGTTGCAAATAAAAAACAGCTCCAGCAGCTCCCCGGCAACAACAGCCACTCGGGGCTTAAGTTCATCCATATGGATGGATGGCTGCTGGGATGCTCCTCCCTTTCGCACTTTCGCATGACACCCCCAATCTCCAATGCCCCAGTGCAATCGTTTTGAGTGGAACAAAGGCGTCAGGATGTCGCGGCGCCAGCTTCTCATCCAGACTCTCTCTCGGCCTTCTCCTGCCACTCCTTCTCGTCGTCGTCTCTAAACTCGAGTTCAATGTTACACAGAATGGCCATTTGTGGCCTGCATTGGCATTGGGACGTCGTCGGGAATTTGTCGCAGCCCAATTCCTTCACTCCGGGCCAACATTTGATGACTTTGCATTCCCGGGCAGATGAAGTCATGTTAAAATGTTTATGGCAACGACTTTGGCGTGGGTTTGTTTGGAATTCTGTGCAGATGTTTATTATTTTAAAACTGCTGTCTGCTCTCCAATTTGTTAAGCTTTGAATTCGATGTTTGAGTCTGTAATATTGGTCTAAATATATTATGCGATGAGTATATCTTGGGTTTATCGTCAAGGTTGGTTTGGTAAAGATGATTAAGACCTATATAGGTCAGTCGTGTGATTGCCTTTTCCTAATTCCATCATGTCTTTCTTCTCCTAGTTCCTTCTGCAGAAATCATCATCAGCACAGAATGGAACACCAACCCACCCAAGGGTACAGTCAGAGCACGTCTCGCGGTGCAGCATTCCGTGCGGCTAAGCTCAGTTACAGTTAATATAAGCTGTATTATATTTTAATTGGAAAATATATATCAAGTTTTTTAAGCAACTTCTTTATTTAATATCCTTAAAATTAATACAGTTTTCAGAGGCACTCCTTAACATAATCAAAAGAAATCCCAATAATTTCAATGCATTTTTTAATCTGATCCAAGCAAAGCCAGTTAGTAAAAGTCCCACTGAATTATTGAGTAGTAAATGTGTAGTTCCTCTAATGAAGTGTACAAGCTAGGATATAATTAAAAATGGATTTTAAGCCCCGCCATTAATATTTAAATAAGTTTCAGCTGTATTAATTGAATTGTGGTTGAGCCTAGACCACTTTTCATTGCTAAACAGTTAAAAAAGGCCTTGCAGTGGCTCTTTCCTGGGAATGCAATTATATTTTCATTACTTTGCCCCAGATTCCGAGTGAGTATGTAGTATGAAAACCTCATTTACGAGGTTTCCTGGCCGTAGGCGCCACTCCACTCCAATCGCACTATCAGCAAGGTCGAACAGGCAGGGAAATCGCCTTCTACCGTCTCGCCTGACCATTGATAACTCCCATTCAAGATTCAGTTCAAGATTTCCGATGCTATATGCGGTTCGTTCCCATGATCACATCGTTGTTTTTCGCCTGTGGTTGGTGGGTTAGTCGGTAGACGCATGAGATATCGCATACAGACGCGGATGAGTTATGAGGTCAATAAGTAAACAAATCTAGAATGGCCCACATCGACACATCCTCGCCCAAGTCTGCTGAGTCAATGAAATGTGTATAAATAAATGATGGCATCTACTCGCCATCGCCCTGGCAGCCGCTTGCCAATCCTAAATGCACAGCATTTTCGAAATCTCGGAACTCGAAAGGAAACCTCATCCAGATTTGGCCGAGTCTGCCGAGTGCAGAGTGCCGACCGTCGAGTGGGGGAACATTCCTTAATCGACATGTCATGTCCAAGTCGATGGAGAAGTCAGATTGTGACGGGGGTCGTAAAAGTGCCCAGAACTGGGTGAGTTCCCAACATTGGGGCAGTGGTCAGAGCTTCGAAAGCAAACAGTTGATCTTCTATGTGTCGAACCATCTCGTTTTGACTTAGAGACTATTTTGGTGGAGTTTTACTGGGGTTTTATACTAGGATATTCTCCAGAGATTTTAAATCACATGAAAATGTGAAATAAATAAAGACACATTTCGTAGCATAGTTTTAGATACATTTTAAAGTGAAATCAAAACACTAATGAATTCTATAGGACCCTAGTTTAAATTATTTATAAAAAACCTTTAAAAATATTTAATATAGGTATTTAACAAATATTTTCTTTGTAATAACAGAACTAGGAAAGCTACAATAAGTGGCCATGACTTCAGATCAAAAGTTAAAGACACGAATATGTTATAGAGAGTCTCCCCTGTATACATAATTCGATTCCATGAATTTGCATAGAGACACACAATAAACGGAGGGAACAGCCGACCAAACACAAACACATAATAAATGGAAAATTAAATTGAAATCAATTGAATCGGCAAATCGATTTCCTCCTCCCGAATTCACGAATCCCCGAATCCATGGGTGGGGCCACGCATTCACTCCGCACCCACCCGAAAAGCAGGAGCCGGAGCATTTTGATTGATCAAATCACTGATTTATTATGCGATCTTTATTTTTGGAAAGCGAACGTTGCCGGCGATCGCTTGCGACTTGCGAATGCGTAATTTGATCATTTCGTTGTTTTCGGAAAATACCGAAAAGAGCCGCCGAAAAGTCAGCTAAGCATTTATGCATGCAGAACGTATGTACTTCGTTATATATACGTAAAGACAAGCACTTAATCGCCAATTCTGGGAACAAAGTTTTATTAGATCCCCAAGGGAGTGGGTATTGGAGCTGGAGCTGGCTAACCTTGAGACTGTCTATCTGTTTTCGGTGTAAATAAACCAAATTCCCATTAGGGCCAGGTCTTTATCAAGTCTTTTGTGAGTTCTGCAACTGAAAAAGAATTCAAAACATGAAAACAAATATTTTTGTTGGGTCGCACTCGTGCTCGTATTATGAAAGATTGTACAAATTGACTTGTTTGTAGGCCAAACATTCTTGGATATTTTGGAGCAGCTAGGAAATATTGACATTTGAGAACGCCAAATTCCAAATTCCCCCACATGTATGTGTGGTGTGCGTTTTAGTGGTAAATACTATGCGTGGTTATCCGCTCGGCCTTATCTCATGGCTAAAATTGGATGAGATTCACTTTTAATTAAAAGCCCACATATAGTATATAAATATTGGAATATTCTAGCGAAAACACATCGTCGTGGCCTATGCCCTGGGACATCAGATAACTTAAAATTCAGGGGGCGTTTCGCATAATACACAGGGAGGTTTTTGGGGAGGAACTGAAATTGGGTTAGGTTTTACTTAAACTTAAACAAATATAACTTTTAGTTTACGTAAATTAGTAGCACTCGTTTGAGGTCAAACTACACAATTTTAACTAGAATGATGAAATGTTTCCTTATATCTTGCATTATAGTTCCGTATCACAGCTACTTTAAATGATACACGTTTTCAAAATAAGGATCATTTAAACCACTCGTTCCTACTGTAGCTTTAAGAAATAGCGGTCTGATTCCGATTGTTCCAAAACTCAGGGTTTAAAAACAGACAAATGGATAGATGACTATATCAATTTGGCTGGCGATGCTAATCAAAATGAGTATTTATATATTTAACAGATTCGGACACGTTAATGTTCAGCAAACTTCTGGTAAAAATTTTAACACCCTTCCAGCAGAGACAATAAAAAGGATAGATGCGTAACGTCCATATACATATATATATGTATTTGATTAGCAATATGCAAGCCATTCTTTATCATGTCCTTGCTTGGAGGATATTTTAATTATATTTTTTGTTTAATTGTTTTATATACTTAACAGATTCGGAAACGTTAATGTTTCAACTTTTGGTTAAAATTTTAACAACCTTCCAGCAAAGACAATAAAAAGGATAAGATGCTTAACGTCCATATATTTGATTTGCAATATGCATGCCATTCTTTATTAAGTCCTTGATTGGAGGATATTTTAATTATATTGTTTGTTTAATTGTTTTGTTTGTTTGTAACCATTTATGAGCTTTATTTGAAGTCTTTAAATATTATAGGAGGCCAAAATAAAACTTACTAAACTAAAAGAATTTCAACCTGCCTTAATACCTATTCCAATCATAATAAACCCACTTTAAGGACAACGTTCATACAAATTTCTCTCTGTGAAACAGCCAGAAGGCATAGAGAAGTTTACGAGCAAAAATTCGACATCAAAATGGCATTCTTTGCACAGCGTCTCGTTTCGTGCATGGCAAATATTTATTCTATTTATTTTTTGTAGTCCCATTGCAGAACACATGGCACCCGAGAAAAGTGATGGGAGAAAAGCTAGGGGTGAGTGAGTGGAAACTGGGAAAGCAAGAAGGCACGAAAGCAAGAAAGTAGGAGAGTTTCCAAGCCAGCGCGCTTTCAGTGCGTGCAGCAGACGCTGCCAGAGGTGTACGTGAAATGGAATGTTAACCGTTATCAGCAATTTGCGCCATAATTCCAAAAGCGAATGAAATTTAACTTTAACTTGCCGAGCGGAGAGATAAGTGTTTGCCTCTCTCCGGCGATAAGATATGCTTGTTGTTCCAGCCGCACCAACTGGCACCTACATTCAGTCGAGTTTCAGTTCAGTTTACGCAAAAGATAAGCCAGAGCCATGCCAGCCCTACAAACGCACGTGGCTCTGGCTCACACCTACACGTATCTGGAAGCTTTCCCGCCCGTCCATGTGTGCGTGGGTATGGCGAGCGGCGGCTCATTACCTATTTCTGTCCGATGATATTCGGTAATTCATAATTTCTGGAAAGTTACGTAGACGCATTGAACCGCGGCGACGTCGCCGCCGAGAGACTTTGACTTTCGTACGTTCGTTTTGTGTAAATTAAAAGAAATCTAGAAGTTAAGCCAATAGGGGATCAATTAGGTACACTCCAGATAAGGTTCGGGGTGTGCTTGAAATAATTCCATTAATATTCAGCATTTGCCGGGTTGGGAAATATGCAGAATACTGTCAGTTCCAGTTCCGTATGAAGGGAGATAGGGAAATGTGTCATTGGAAGTTACTATATTTTCCCTATAAAAGGAAGGGGGTTTTCCTTATTTTTAAATTACATTGGCAGAGAAGATAATATATTTGTGGAACATTAATCCATAAAAAATATGCAATGATTGCTTAGCTCTGGAGACTAATTGGTCGTAAAGTTATTTAAATACAAAATGCCTTATTCGAAATCACCAAAATAAGTCTCCTGCTTGTCAACACTTTTTAACAGAAATTATTTCACAGGAAACGAATAAGATTCATTAATTCAAAATTGCCCATTAGCTTGGACCTATAAGGAAATGTGCTATTCAAAAATGTCTTATTATAACTTACTTTGAGTAGTTAATTTCATACAAGGAGCTCTCTTTCCTATTAACATTTTATTAAAGAAATGATGGCACAGGAAAGGAATATACATTTGGAGCAAATTAATGCAAAATGAGTCTTTCCTTTAAGGAAAGGAATTTTTTTATGACGAATTGTTTCCGTGAAAATTGCCTTGTATTTTTTAATGAGCTCACTGGCTTATAAATATTTTTTTTAAGGAATGTTTGGTTTTCCTGTGCGAGTAAATTAATACAAAATATCATTTCGATTCTTGGTCTTGATTTTGAGAGGGAAATGTTTCTTTAAAAGTTATATTTATTAATTCTTTATGATTGTTAAGATTGAATACTTTTCTTAAGAAATTATTGTACAGGACATTATGAGGAAATGATTTATTTTCCATTTAGAAGACATTTACGATTTCAAACTGACATTAATTTTAAATGAATCATTTCTAAATTGAAAAGCCACTGCTCTCTCTATTTTTTCAGCTCAAATATTAATTCAAATCTCTTCATTTTATAGCCCCTTTCTGAGGCTTCTTCTGCTGCACTTTCAAGTCTTCCCATTTTCTTATCTTTACAAGTACTCATAAAAATATTACACATTCATTACAACTCTCTCTGTGTCGCTGACTGAGATTTTTCCCGGAATTTCCCCTGTAAGAAAGCTCCCAATAAAAACCACTTTGGTGGCTCAATATATGATCGTGTTTGGTTTGAAATTAGTTCTTTGATTTTATGGGCCATTAGAGCTAAGGACTCGCCCTTGACTTACCGTAGAATTGTCCAATTAGCAGACAAATGAGCAGCAGCCACGTCGAGTCTTTCGCTTTGATCATGATGATTGCTTTTTGCTGTCTTTGATTTGTGCGTTTGATTATCGGTTTGGAGTTCGGTTCGCTCGGAGGTAGGTCGTTAACTGCAATTAATATGTTGGGTTTGTACTTCATTAATTTGCCAATGCTCCCAAATGGGAGCCGCAAAGGCCGCCGAAATCGCTTAAAATTAATGTATTTATTTTTTCGACTTTATGATTTCTTAATTTCGCTTATCGTATGTCTTTGGCGGCGGTGGCTTTTGTATGCGAATCGCGTCGTGGACCGGAAACTTCTAATTGCAAAGAAAAGCGCGCGCGCACTACAAACGAATTTTTTTTCGCAACTACAAATTGCAGCGGGGGGACAGGGGGAGGAGGTGGTTTTTGGGGGCAAAAAAATATTCGAACGATCGGTAAATATTGCTCAGCCGCTTGGCCGCGTTATGCAAGCCGCGAGTTGTACGAATATCTGGTCGCAATTTGCTCTCCGCCGATAAGTTGTATCTTGAAGATATTATGATCTCTATGCGAAAAATCGCCATTTGCTAGTTGTTGCTACCGATGCTGCTGTCGCTGGCTAATTTACAGCTCACAATCGAGTCCCTCTCTCTCTCGGGGTACAGTGGGGATTCTATAGGGTCTATATTTCGGGGTCACAGATTTTTATTTTGTGAGTTTAAGGGAATTTAAGCTTGTTTTACTTTTATTCTTTCGTGAAAAACTATTTTTACTGGCAATAAATAAAGAAATATGTTTAATTTAATTAAAAACTAAGAATTATTTATAGAAAATACCGCTTTAATTATTCCAAAATTTAAATACTTCGGTGAGTACTGAGCTTGATATGATAACTCTATAACTATCTCTATTATTTCCATAAATAAAATGTAAAATATTCAATGTTGTTTATAAAAAGGACTTAATCAACTTTAATTATAAAATTCCCCTACTTCTAGTAAACCTTAATTAACCACCTCAAATCCCCTTCATCCTTAAAGCTCAAATAGTTGACTTTAAGGAAGTCTGACTGTGGTTTTTCTCTTTCGGACTGACTCAATGCCAGCCAGCCGGCCAGTAAAGTGGGTCGAAGTGGGGGCTTTGGGGGGTTCTCTGTTGGGTCAGGGTGTGCCAAGTCGAATAGCATGCAAATGTTTATGCATATAAATAAATTAATGTGCAAATGCGAAAAAATTGTACAGCACGAAAAGCCGTTGTACTCTCGTACGTAACGCACACACACCAGCCAGCACGAAATTCGGGGCTGTTTGATATTAAAAGCTGTTTGCAAATGGCGGGCATAGCTCACACATACTGCCAAAACGGCGATCTGCCGATCTGCATCCGTATATATCAATATTTGTTTGTATGCCCGACTCATAAAACAAACAATTTTGCAATGCGCTGATGATCATAATCCATAGATGATGCATTTGCAAAAAAATTTGAACATTTCGTAATGTTTTTTACAGGGAATAGGCGACTGAGAGATGCCCTTAATATTATTATGAAGTTAATAATATAGGTTACAGCTAGCGGGGTTTTTCTTCAAGAAACGCCCTAAGATAGGCTTTGCTTTTTTTTTATAATATGACTTGAGAGAAGTAAGCTCACAATTTCGGGGATCGTCCATCTATTAAAAAGATCCATTTATATTTTCAGATAAAGAAAAAAATTTGCCAGCATTTCCTTCTAAAAGTTTTATAATTTTCTTTCAATTTTTATTTTTTTTCAACTGAAACTAAATAAAATATATTGTATATTTATTTAATTGATCTTAAAATGTTTTTAAAAGTCTTGAGATAATTTCTTCTCAGAAAATGTTTTATTTTCTATCAATTCTGGGCTAAGTTCAACATGTAACTAAAAAATATTGGCTGTAAGCTTATGAAATATTTCAAAACCAACCAAAAGAACCGCATATTCTCCTGAAAGCCAGGCACGTTTCTGGGATTATTTGGTTTACGAATTCTCCTATAGACTCCCCTCAGACTCAGACTCCCTCTCAGCCTCCCAGAACAAAAGCTCCCTAATGAGCGGCAATTTCCGTACTCGCTTGTGTAACAGAGTTTTTCCCATAGACTCTATATATGTAAGTATTACAAGGTGTCATCTAAATAAACGGCACCTCAGATATACGATCGTCTGTGAGCAGTTTGTAAGTTCCAACAAGTTGACACCTTTGCCTACAAAAGCCCCCCTAGGTCTAAGTAAAAAAGATAGATTCTACCGCCTCTGCGAGGCTCTGTTTATCAATTTGAAAATCAAAGAAAAAGATAGAAAAAGATAGAAGACAGAAGAAGGTGCAAACTTGGTTCTTTTCTTGGCTGGCTCTTCTCTTTAAATCAGTGCCTCGATTGTTGTTGTTGTTTTCTTTGGCGCTTTGTTTATTTACATTGCGCTCCAAGTTTACACACACGCACACAGTCACTGCACTTGTGTGTGTGCGGGGGAGGGAGGGAGCGAGTGCAGCTGTCTTATATCTGAGGAATGCTTTTTGGGGATCAACGCTTGCACTTTGCCGCCACAAATTGAATTGAAAACTTTTCTGTTATGTTCCGTCTTGAGTTTTTTCCTTTTTTTTTTTTTTTTTGCGCCTACTGTAAATAAAAACAAGTACAGAAAATTTGTTTTCCATTCAGCGTTTTTGTTTGCACTTCTTCCCTTTTTTCCCCAGGCAGCAGCTGCCCCCAATTGGTTACTCCGGAACACAGAAAAAAAAATTGCAATTAACTTTCAGTGAGTCATTAGAAATTATAGTATTGGCAATTACTATAGAGCTATAAATATTGCAGGAAATTCAGGGTTAAGCTAATTAATTTTCAGATCACAAACACAGAAAATTAACACAAATCGATGCAATAAATACCAGAGCTTTGAAATTACTTAAAAATGCGATTAAAACTATGCAACAAGATGTTTTATCGATATAATGATATTTATTTATAATTTTGCATTGAATTTGGTGCATTAAACAAATTATTGCATACTTTTAGACAGCTCACAAAGGGATTTCAAAACCCTAGTAATTTCTTTATATGAATTTATACAAATTTGATCGTTTGTTACGTCGATTTATCTTTTTTAATATTAATTAAAAGGAATTTAGATTAATTTAACGGTCAAATATCCTTGAAAAAGATAAATTGCGGAAAGATAAAGAGGATATTTGTATAAATATAATACTTTGGGACACAGTTGTTATTTAAATAAATAAAATAAATCCGCTTGAGCTCAATTGATTTTTACTTCAATTTTGTTGGCGCCGAAACTTCGATTGGAATTTTCTTTAAATTTAATTTTTTAATTTATTTTAAGTTATATTTTTATTTTCTAGGTCCTTTAATAATGTTTTGTTTTTTGTTTAACAATAAGCTTGAGATATTTTTTCTTTCCGTGCCTCGGTTCCTTTCCTGCATCATTTTCCCTTTCGTTTGGGTTACCTGTTTTTTCTTCTATTTTTTTTTAGTTTCTTATGCTATTTTTCCCGTGTTGTTTGGTGTATTTTTGTTGCCGGCACAACGACAACTAATTTACATACTCGCACATATTTATAGAATGTGCAGCGAAGAAGAGCGATGAAGAATTGCAACTGAAACTGAATTTGAATTTTTGCCAAAATGGTCTCTGGCGAATAAAGTAAAAGTGAAGATATAGAGCACATCTGCCACATCTGGATGCAGCATAGGATGAGCTATTATTATGATTCACCGACTCGTCTGCTGAAAACTAAAATCACAAAATCTTGGAATCCGAGTCCGAGTCCGAGACTTCAGGGCCAGGGGCCAGAGTTTAAAGAATGGATGCGATGCGCTGAAGATTGTTACGAGTATTTCGCCTCGTATTTATTTTGCCCGAGAGCCTAGAGGAGGGAAACTGGTTTTTTAGCTGCTTGGTCCCCAGATACCGACGCGAGATGAGACGAAAAATTCGGTTAAAGCGTTACAAAAGCCTTTTTTTTTTTTTTTTTTTTTTTTTTTTTGTGGTTTTGTTTTCTTTTTGTTTTTCCCCGATTCTGTACGATTGGCGTTTAGCACTTGCACTGAAACGCTTTCGCTCGCTCGCACGCCATTTCGGCCGATTTGTACACACTTTAGCCAGGTCGAATGGCCAGCGTTTACAGCTGTCTTTAATTGCTTTTGCTTTAAGCCTGGCGTTTTACACGGACTCCGACTCCGATGGATGCAGACCTCTTGGCGCTGGGGGATCCTGGGGCGGTGCGACCGAACGCGATGCTTTTCGAACGAGCACTGAAAGCGAAGCGCGTGCTGCGATGGATGCCAAAAGCGCCGCGGAACGGAACGGGCCCCAAGAGATACAGAGAGCCAGAGAGAGTGTGAGCCCCAACAACTCTCTCTCTCGCTGCTTTGGGGAGCCTGCAGGTAAACACAGCAGGCTAGCTGCTACGTTCCGATTCCACTTGTTTCCATTTTTGAGAGAGCAGAGCACTTCGGAGTTTGCCCGCTCCAAGAGCGAGTGGGGCTTGGGGCCGGAAAGATGCCTTAGTTGCCCGCAATGTCACTGCCAATTGATGTTGGCGGTCCACTGAGGAAGCCCTATACCGAAAGAGCACCCTTCTAGAAATTTTCAAGGCCTATGGGTTTTCGGAGCCAGGCGAAAGGTGTATTAAATTTCATAACCTAACCTAAGACGAATAGATTGATAATAAATAGATAAAGATACAAGTAGATAAAGATGGTAATATTGTGTTCATTAAAGAACAAAATCTTTTGCAAATTTCCTCAAATATCATACATACATTCACATTTATGTGAGAGTTTTGTGTTAACCGAATCGGGTATTAGGAAATTTAAAACTTATTTAGTAGAGAGTTTTGTGTTAACCGAATCGGGTATTAGAAAATTTAAAACCTATTTAGAATCAGTTATTTTTACCAAATGAGTGGTGTTATTATTTTGATCTTTATAGAAGCATTTTTCCTACAAAACTGTAATGAATATAATAATATATAAACATATGTATCAAAGAATATACCATTTCGTTTAAGACGTGAATAAGAATATATGTATGAGTGGTTAAAATATCTTGCCAATATCTGAGAACTTAGTCAGAGATAAGCTTTATAAGAAAGTTACCTACCTATGATGCACTGTCTTATCTGTTTCCGTCTGAATCAACAGATTCAAAACTGATATGATTCACATATGACCTAAGGCAGATTTAAAGGGAAATCATTGCAAGTCACATATTTTTAAGTTTTATGATTAAACCAAGTGCTAAAGAACGCTTAAGTTGATATGATAATTATGTTTCTGATTGAAAATAAATTTGTTATACCAATTTATATATTTGTATCTATTTTGTTCGCCTAATACCACAATAATAGTTAGAATAAGCCCAAATGGGTCATATATGCATAGGTATTAGTTTAAATTAATTAACTATTCATTTGAAAATGGTAATAAAAGTTCTAATCAAAATTATTGCTATTATAACCGATGCATCGCGATGGACCTATTTTAATTCAATTATTTTTAGCATCTCGATAAAATTGTAGGAATTAAATTATAAAACTCTCAATTAACATTTTCGAGAAAAAAAAAACAAAATCAAGTTTAATTTATTGAATTTTAATTATCATCAGAAATCTGTCCAATATTTAAGAAAGTCGATTTTGTTATTTTTAGGGCACCTTATGCTACAGATTATTTTCACAGTTTTTATGGTGAAATTGTTACACTTTATAAATATTTGTAAAAAAAAACTTAAATATTTGTCTAAAATTGTCATTCAGAAATTTTAAGAAATTCTAAGAAATTAATAAGAAGAATAGAAAACAACAAGTTATGGTTTATAAAATCGGGCAATCTTATCTGTTTCCGTTCGAATCAACAGATATAATTAACACATGACCTTAGGCATCTTTTCAGGCGAATAATACATGGAAAGTTGTTTATTTGGTGTAGCATGGAATCGATTTCAGTACATTACATTTTGTAGTTTAACCTAACTTAAGAGTAATACAATTTTAATAAGACACATTAAATATATTAAGGCACTGATTCCATTGCTCCTAATGGAACCCGAGTTGAACGTCATGCTGGCTGAGAGAATCTCCGATCTCTGGGTGATTTCATTGTGAAAATCCTCGTCGGCAAAGTCTTCCTGCAGCTCTGATTCGGTGGAATAGTTGGGTAGTTCCACTGGGGAAGAATTATATAATTATTAACTGTAATCTTTGTTAAAAGTTAAGTTAACTTACCCTCTCCACCTGTGGCAAATCGAACGATCTTGCTGTTGTCACTCCAACCAAAACTATTTCTGGCTAAAACGGAGACTTCATAGAGACTGGCAGGATGCAGGCCATGGAGTGTATAAGTGGTAATGTAGATTAGACCTGAAAGGGAGATAGAATTAAATAATAAATAATAAAGAATACATTTAAACTGTAATTGCAAGACCTAGACTAACCTCAAAGTAAGTATTTTCATTGAAAACTAATTTGTAACAGGCTAAATAAAATTGCCCACTAAATCTAACATGTTCCCTTGGGAATATAGCAATCCTTGAACATTCCTAGAACTTGCCCTCATCATGTTCTGAATTTATTTCATTTAGCATATATTTCAGGAAAAAAACGTACGCATTTACATAAAACCTTTTGCTCAGCGGGTCAGTTAAGGTCAAGGCTTTTAAAATAAACTTAAAACCAAGGAATTTGTCAATTATTCAAAAACCAAAATCTCAATTTGGATTCCCTGAATTTTAGTCGAAACCATGAATCGGGAATAAAGTACATGAAACTTACAAAAAAAGAAGAAACAAAAGAATTTCCCTGAAAGACTGGAATTAAAGCTTTATGGGAAATTCGGTTATATGAGATGGAGATTTTTTATATGCAAAAGAACTTGATATTATAGAAAAATAACATACAAAAAATTACAGAAAAGTAATAAGGTCATTGAGTAATAAGGTCATTATCTTTAGTTATTATTTTTTCAAGTAAATGCTTTGTGATTACCATTTGTTGCCTGAGCCGGAATTGTTAGCTCCGTCCAGTTGGTGCGTATCTGCCGGGTGGCATTGTTGGACGGAATCTGTCTGAACTTCAGCTTAAACTCCATGATGGGCAGCAGGCTCTCCGTCTGCCAGACGAGCACATGGGATGTGGAGCTCTGGGTGCCGGGGTTGATCTTGAAGAGGCAGGGCATGGGGCGGCCAGTGAGCTCCACATTTCCACTCTTCCCCGCAATCTGGTTGCTGGCCCGGCACTCGTACTGTCCCATGTCCGCATTCCGGACACTCTTCACCACCAGCAGGTGTCGCACGGCGTTCACGTAGTGATCCAGCGAGCGATTCCCCTGCAGCTCGGACTCGTGACTGGAGGAGTGGGCTCCCAGGGTCACGGGCAGGCCGTGGTGGAACCACTTGACCGTGGCCGCCGGCGCAGCCTCCACGATGCACTCGAGATGGGCACGAGCACCTAGTTTGGTGTACACCACCGGCTGGGGCTGGCTCACCTCGGGGGCAACTGTAATTAATTTGATTAAAAATCACTAAAATATTTAATGATTTCTAGGAATTGAGCTATTTTCAGACTCACACAACACATGAAGGTACACGCTGGCCACCGCTGCCTCGCCCACTCCGTTGTTGGCCAGGCACTCGATAAGCCCCGCCTGATTCCTGGACTTGATCTCCAGCACCAGACTCTGCCGGTTGCCAGAGCTGCTCTGCGGATGCAGGTCATTTCCGTTCAGCCGCCAGGTGATCACCGGCTGGGGAACCCCTCGGGCCTCGCACACCACCTCCAGGGTGGCTCCGATCCTCTGCTCGGTGAGTTCTGAGGGTTCGATTAGCACCTGAGGAGCCAGCTGCACCTCGATGGCATGCTGCTGGACCACATGCCCCGTGTCCGAGTTCATTTCGCAGTAATAGTCGCCGGTGTCGCTGGACTGCACATTGGACACTTGCAGGCTGCCGTTGGGCCAAAGCATTATGCGATCCAGCTTGGGGATCTCCGGGTGTCTGGAGTCCACCAGGGCCACATCGTCTCGGTGCCAGCGAACATAGCGAAAGGGTGCTGGGTATTACAAAGAAAAATGCATTCTATTAGTAGCAATCTTCCAAAGAAAAACAAGTAAGAAAACTACAGTCGACTGTGCTCGACTCTGAGATACCCGGGACCTAAACGTTTGCTCTTCACACTAAAATGCAAATTAAAATTGTAGTTACATACATTGTACATACATACATTGTACATACATACATTGACGCCATTATATCGCACGGCCAAGGCTCGAATGCGCCACCTGTCGGCTACAGCTTGCAACAGCAGTGCCTTAGGGCGGTTTGTTAAAATTCAAACCTTATTGCTAATATCTCCCATGCTTATCATCCGATTTTATTGAAGTTTTCAGGAAACGTCCGTCTCTATTTTATTAATTTATTGTATCTATTAACTTTAAGCCGAAAATCACGCATATAGCTAATATAACGTTTTTATGATTTTCAGGGGCGGAAGTGGGCGTGGCCAAATTTTAAAACAAACTTGATCTGCGTGCAACAGATTCCAATGTTGTCACCAAATTTGGTAACTCTAGCTCTTATAGTCTCTGAGATCTGTTATTTCACACGGACGGACAGACGGACAGACGGACAGACGGACAGACGGACATGGCTAAATCGACTCGGCTGGTGACGCTGATCTAGAATATATATACTTTATAGGGTCGGAGATTTCTCCTTCTGCCTGTTACATATATTCTCGGTTGGCACTAACTTATAATACCCTTGAACCCTATGGGTACCGGGTATAATAAAATGAAAATATTCATTTAAAAATTAAATCTAGCATTAATATTTCTCTTCAAGTAGGCTTTGCTCCTTGTGTTTTCTTGACAGTTCGTTTCGACCTGCCAGTCAATCCGTATGAGCTTCACTTCTAATTTAGTTGTTCTCAAAAGTAGTTCACAAGCCAAAATTTTCCTGAAAATATTTGACTACATTTTCTATAGATTCTATTTTGAAGAAATTTGTAAGTGCAAAAAGTTTTATACATATCAACATGGTAAGTGTAATCGGAAACCTCGCGTTTATTTGGATTCGAAGCGATGAGGAATACCTAAGAACTTGAGCTATACACATATTTGTGTGAAAAGATATGGCTATACAAATATTTGGATCAGGGTCTCTGGATAAGAGTTGATCTTTGGTTCCAGTTCTGGCTTCGCCCTCAGGCTTTGGTCTTCCTCTCTGATTAAGGGGCTTTTATCCAAATTATTTTTAACTAATGGTCATCGTACAGACAAAAGTCCATCGAAAAGCATTACAAAAACAATAGAATATTTTTGAAAAAATTCTTTTTAAAAGCGTTGAGCCTCTGCTCTTTTTATCTTCTTGTGATGTTAGTCCATGGCCTTCCTCATTGAAATTCGAACGATATTAATAGCTTTAAAGTTCCTATTTTCAAACCATTAATTTGTATTAATTTTTACTACAAAAACAGACCAGTTGCAAACGTACTTGCAAGCCACGAAAGAAGCCCAAGTGCCGCGGGCAGCGGAAGAAGTGCAGCAAGCCGGGCCCGGTTACCAACAACGGCTATCTGAATTTTCTTCGCTCATTTCGCAGGAAGAACTGTGGGCTTAAGCCGAAAGAATTGATCATAAGGGCAGCCCGTGCTTGGAATCGTCTTCCCGAAAATAAAAAGGACATGTACCGTCGTATGGTAAGTTTCGTTATGTTTTCCAAAAAATATATGGACCAACTCTAGCTAGACCACATGATTCATTATGAAATATGATTTTTAACGTTTATTTATTTTGACAATTACAACTATTATATTCCCCCTAGGCTTGCAAGGTTACCACCAGCCGCCGCCACAAGGCGCGTCCCGTTTGCCGTCACTGTAAACGGGAAGAATAAGCCCCGAATATGGCTACCGATGCATGGTAAGTATGTCCTAAAAGAAGGCTAACCAATTTTGAACGAATGATTTGCCTAAAGAAATAAGTATCATTTTCTCCACAGACATATGTATGCAAGGTTGCCACCAGCCTTCCGTTCAGCCTACGTCAAATCCCTCGCCACATTTGTAAAAACTTAAAGAGCAACAGGCCGCGTATTGATCGAGCCACTCTTATGTATATATTCCTCCTGGATCCGCTTTCGATGTTACGAAAATTGTATGGTTTATTGAATGTTTTCGGTTTTTGTAATAAAGCACACTGATTTTTGGACGTCTGGCTTTATCATATATGTATTCATATGTACAAGTACATAAGAATTTATTTATTTAGATGATCATAAGTTGTACTTATTTACAGATGCCGGCTGACCCGATTTGACATTGAACAAGGGTATAGGAACTACCCAAGATGCATATAATAATTATAAAAAAATTAATTGTAAATATTCTTGGCCAGCATTACCAGGGGAGTTGACTTATGGGTAGAGTTATAAAATTGTTGACAACATTCAACATCAAAACTTTGCACGTCTAATAATATATAGCATTTTGCGAACGTTTTAATATTTGACTATAATAGGATAACAACCATGGGGGGTTTTGGACAGTTAAGTTAGAACCTTCTATTACATAGCCCTCGCCTTACATGATTGGTTGTGTTTAAAAACCACGGTGAGTCCCAACTTATACTTGTTTTATTTGAAATATAGATATGTAAAACTTGTATATGCTTTTGTAGATCGAGAACAATTGGGATTTTTAATATGTTTACCACAAAAGTTTACTATTTTTCCGAACAACTATGTATGTGATGATCTTGTTTCAATCTATATTTATTCCTTACTTGAAGAGTGACTTCATCTTAATAAACTTATTAAATACACAACCAAAAAAAGTATAATATATTACTGGGTATTAATTATTTCTATTACATAATCGAAAGCAAGTGAAATTGGGGTGACATTTATTATTTACAATCCCCTTTACATAACTGTAGATGTAAGTGTTCATTAATCTTGTTAACCCCTTCAATAAATCATTGCTACTGTCAATAATCCTTTAATGGCCACTCAACAATAGGTTTTCAGGGAGGGTTCTTCAACATGACTTCACTGCCCTGCTAAGTGTGTTAAGCATTCAATTAATAGAATCCGTTTCTGGACTCTCACCCCAGAGCTGCTCTATTATTGCCGGATAATACCTTCATTTGTCGCATTGTATGCTCATTTCTTCAATCGAATTAAATCTTATTGTTGTGGCCAATTGCTGCTGCTGGTGGCCGTTTCAAGGCCCCTCGCATGTCCTCATAAAATGCACCAAACTTTTGTAATATATAAAGAAATACTTTAGTAAAAATATCTTACTATTTAAGGTGCAGGGCAGCTGGACCGTGTCGTTCTCATAGGTTTTCACTGTGGTCGGTATGCTCTTGAACTTTTGGCTATTCTCGAGATCGTTGTTAAAATCCAAGGCGGCCTTAACGCGTCCAAGGATCAAACCCACAAATAAACACCACAAAACCGAGCACTTTAAGAACATTATATATTATTATTTTTAGGTGCTTTATATTTTTTTAAATTAAATTAAACTGTGATTTGATTGAATTCTATAATTCACGGTCGTGTCGCGTGTCCAAATTAGAGCGGTCCGGTCTGGTCCGCAGCGAAGTCAACTTTGAACTGATCGCTTGAGCTGTCCCCTAGGCCACACATACCATCCAAAAGAAAATAATACTCACCCATACAGTGGAGCTCCGGGACGCAGACACAATGAAAGATGCCCAAGTCCGAGGGTGACGATGAAGAAGCCGTCGCCGTCGCCGCCGGACGACAGCAGCCCAGCCAGCACTTGTGTATAAGGCAAGCCGGTTGATTAGTCGCCGCCAAGGGGATTCTCCCACACTACAAAAAAATCTACGTAAATAAAAATTAATGGTTAATGATTAGCGGCTATTAATAGGAGGAAAGCTAGAGAGATTTTCTGGAATTTATAGGGTTTTTCTTTTCTTATTTAATAATAATTAAATGGCTTAAAAAGTTCATCTCTTGAGAGAAGCAAGTTCTTGCCTTGCCAAGCTGTTTTCTTATAGCTTCTTAAAAATATTTTAATGTAAATAAATATAATGGTTCTTTGGTTTTTATTTATTAATAACATATTAATGATAAGTTAAAGAGATTTTTTGGAAGAATACAAGGCCTTTTATGTCCAACTTTTGAGAGTACTAAGTTCTTGCAAAATTAAGCTGTCCTTATTTTAGTTTTCTTTAAATAAATACCATTTTCCAAGATCAAGAAGGTTTTTATGTAATCATAATCGTTCTCTGCTTTTTATTTATTAATAAATTATTAATAATAAATAATAAATATTTCTCAGTGAGATCCCAAAGTATTTGTTGGATGCATGTGCACCCACACCGATGCCCGTTGCAAGAACATTTGCATGGGCCACGCATCGGTAGTTTTTCAGAATCAGAATTCAGAATCGAGATTCCGCCGCTGATCTATTACACTCTCCGCTTCAGAGAACGTGCTGCTGTTGCATATTCCGAGATAAAATGTCATTGTGCCGCAATGGGAACTGTGTGTGTGTGTGTGTGTGTGTGTGTGTGCCGGTGCCCCCCATCCGCGAAGTCATCATCATTGTGATCGGATCAAAGTCGACGTCGTCGCATTCACCATTTGGGAACAATATGTTCGGGGCTCTGAGGTTCCCAAAAGGAGGAAAGGAAACAGAACTTTGAAAATATTCAAGCGGAAGTGCATTATAGAACAATCAATTCAAGTTTATTCCAAAGTAGCAGCCTATATATTTTCATTGTTGTCCCAGTAAGATTCAAATAATAACAACTTATTTCTCACCCGAAGAAATGCTGACCGTTAAAAGTTTGTACAAGTATCTGGAGATCTTTCGCTGACGAAACAACGCGAAACGCGATCGGTTTCAATTAAAAGACAATTTCATCGAATTAATTGAATTAATTTGGTGAGAACATGAAAGGAAAGGAGTCAGTCAGTCAGCCAGCTGCACAAACAGCCAGCAAACCAATTAAAAAAATGACCAACTGGCGCGGACTTAACCTAACCCAAGAGCAAGCCCGAGAACCAAGAGTTTACATTTTAATTTAAGTTTGAAAAAGGCGCCAGACTGAGCAAAGAGAGGTCTTTCAGCCCTTTATAGCCCCTATCCCAGAAATACATAGAATACTTTTAATTTGATTATTTCTATATTTATCTCCACCGACATTGGTTGTGTTTTCTTTCTTTATTATAAATAATCATTATTTATATGTATAAGTTGCGTATATTTAAGTATGTGAATGCTGCCGTTGCTACATGAATTTCGTCTAGAGCTAATACAGCATTGAACGCTTACAACCAACGGATACATCATCGGATGCATCATCATCATCATCATAGTCAGCCTGTTTTATGTATAATTGTCATTGGAATCTCCATCTCTGCCTGAGTAAACAATTGAGTTTTCGCTGTTAGCTAGTTCCGTATAAATTATGTTAGTTTTTAATTTATTAAACATCGGCTTGAATATATAATATATATATATATATAATCGGGGCTGGGGCTGGTCAGCTAGTTGGTGTAATACAATTTTCAACTTAGACGCTATTAAAATTACAATAGTACTTTATCAATCTAATTATCATGTTATTTTATGTAGTGAGTTCCCTATTTGCATAAGAATTCTAGCCCCTGCTGTTTGCTTGTGGGTTTGCTTGGATTTTCGCTAGGGTCTTGAATCGTACGTTAAGTTAAGTGAGTTTTACCGAACAAACACAAACAGGGAATACCCTCATTGAAACTTTCTGCCTCAACCTAAATACAATTAAGAACTGTAACTAAAACGCAAAGGGGTCGAAGCAGTAACAAATGTTCGCTGTGGTCAATTGGGCACTACACTAAGCTAGGATGTAGTGTGGCGACATCAGTTCCTAGATAAGGCCGCGCTTCTTCTTGTAGTCCTCCAGGTTCAGGGAACGCTTGGACACAGTCTCGGCTGGTTTGTTGGCCGGCTTGGGCACTGAATTCGTACTAACTGATAGAGGAAAAAGGTAAATTAATTAGTTTTTTAATTAATTTATGAATTAAAGCTATAACTCACCCGGCAGCGGCACATCCAAGTCGATGTCAAAGTCGTGCAGCGAGTATAGACTGTAATCCTTTGAGTCCGTCGGCCTGGCATTGGCACCCGACGGGCCTGCCTCGTTGGGCCTCTTTTTGCCCGGCGGCGGCGGTGGGAGCGGCGCCAGCAGCATGTCCTCCTCGTCCTTCTTGTTGCTGCCCTTGAAGCCCATGCGTGGCTGAGTGATGCGTCGGGTGAAGGGGTCCGAAATCTTCTGGCCCTTGTTGGCCCGTGCCTCCTCCATGATGGCCTTCTCGGCATCCTGCACGTTCTTCTTGCGGTTGCGATCGTTGATGTACGAGATGAGGTTGAGGGTGTGCGATCTCCGCTTGTCCAGCTCCGAAGCCCGGCTCTCCAGCTCGTCGATCTGCGTGCCCAGATCCTGGGCAATATCGTAGTCGCCCCTCAGCATGGCCGCATCGCGCTCCTTCATCAGGCACGTCTTCTTCATCGCGTAGTTTGTGGGCCTGTTGCGGAAGCGGTTCTTCTCCTCCACAATCTTGTCCACGTCCTCGTCCTTGAACTCGTAGTTCAGCGCCTTCTTGATGTCGTTCTGCTTGATCGCAATGAGGTCTATGGTGGGCATTTGGACATGCGACTGCTGGCACACCTCGTGCCACTTGTTGAACTCGTTCTCGGTGAACTCCTGGTTCGAAATGAACTCCAGCCGGAACACTCGTTCCTGTGTGCCATGCTTGAGGCGCAGACCGCGATTGGTACGCGTTGTGCCCAGGCTGTAGATCTTGCCCGTCTCCACAACGCCCACTATTTCGGCCACGCGATACACGGGCTTCTGGCCATTGTTCCCGATGCTTATCCGCACAAAGCAGTTGACGACGGTGCTCTCGAAGATGGGCAAGTTGACGAAACGCTCCATTTTGTAGCGCGAAAGGCGGAGTTTGTTGAGGTCCTCGCGGTTGGTTATGAACACGGGACTCTTGGGGGCCTTCTCGTCATCCTCCGACTCGCTGGAGGCCTTGCTGCTGTTGGATCTGGATCGTTTCCCAGTGGGCTTCTCCTCCTCATCCCAGTCGCTGCTGCCCGAGTCGTCGGAGTAGATCTCCGAGGCTTTCAGCTTGACGGCCGATTTGCAACCGGAGACGCTCTCCAGCTCCTCCTTGTCGTCGTCCCGATCCCGTTCGGCCATGCGCTTGGCCTCCTCCTCCTCTGCAAAGGTAATATAATTATAGGAATTGTATGGGACCTTGCTTAATTCACAGCTTACCCCTTTTGGCCTTGCCCTCGCGCTTGGCCTTCAGCATGGCCATGGCATTGCTTCGCTTGTCGTCCGTCTTGTTGGCCTCCACGTTCTTCTTTCGCTCCTTGGACCGTTCCTTGTGATCGAAGTAGTCAGCGACGCTGGCGGCTGCGCCCTGATCCTCTGGCAGAATGCTGGCCACAGCCGCCGAGGTGGAGGCCACCTCTCGGTTGTGGGTCGTGGGCGAGGACAACGGACTCACAGATCTCACCTCGCTGCCGCTGGACTTGGGTTCCGCCTCGGCCAGCATGGATGTGGAGGGCGGTGGCAGCGAAGGCGGCTGCTGCGCTTCCTTGGCCTTCTTGGCTTTCTTCTCGCGCTTCTCCTTCTTCTTCTTGGCCCGCTCGCCCTTTGTCTTGGACTTCTCCTGGTTCTTCTCGCACCGCCTGGCCAGCTTTAGCTTGCGTTCGATTTCCCAGCGAGTGCGCATGATCTCGCGCTGTTCGATGCGCTTGTAGATCTCCGTTTCGCGCTCTTTCTCCGACAGACCGTTGAGCCGCCTTCGGTCCTCCTCGTCGCCCATGAGGTCGTCGTCGAAGCCATCGTCGAACTCCGAGTCTGAGCTGGAGGACGAGGAGCTGGACGAATCGGAGCCGGAGGAGGAGGAGTTGGACTTGGACTTGTCGGAATCGCTGTCGGACACCTCGCCCTCCTCCTGTTCGCTAAGCTGTGCCGCCTGCGCTTGCTCCTCCGGCGCCTTCTCCTCGGCCTGAGCAGGTGGATTCTGCAGCTGCTGCTGCTGCTGTGGGGGCTGCGGCCGCTGCTCCGCCTCATCCTGACTGTCATCGTCCCAGTTGGACTCCGAGGAGCTGGAGTCGCGGCTGGCCTTCTTCTGACGCTTCTTCTTCTTCGACGACGGAGCGCCAGCCTTGTTGTTGGCCCAATCTGAGTCGGAGTCGGAGCGCGAGCTCGCCTTGGCCGCCGCCTGGGGCTTCTTGCGCTTCTTGGCCAGCGACATCAGGTCCTGGGGATGGCGAAAAAGGATAAATCACATGCAAGAAGCACGCACATAACAAATATATAGCTGGGGCATTGATTTTCGTTACATCGCAAATGGCTGCTGCTGGGACAAAGGGGCGCGGGCCAGGGTTTCGTCGCTTTCTCACGCCACTTACCGACTCCAGATTAGTGTCCGATTCCGAGTCGCTGTCGCTGGAGTTGGAGTCAATCAGGGATTGCGTCCGCCGTTTGCCCATTTTAACTAATTAATAACAGTTTCTTAAAAAATTTAACCAAACAAGCACGACAAAATCAGTGTTACCAGATGCAACTTTTGCTTTCCCCCTAAAAAATCTCAAAATATCGATATTTCCCCCTAAAAAATCCAGCCTACTCCCTAAATTTAAAAAAACTGTTACTGAAATCAAAACTCAATAAATTCGATTTATTTAATTTATTTATTTTGTACTAATTGCTAGTTACACATATATTTATGCAGACGAGTGCGATAGGTGATAATCGATTGGTCATATCGATTGTTTTCCATCAACGATAGTATCGGAACAGGAAAAACAAAATCGAATACACGTAGCAATTCCTATGTTGGCTATAATTAATGGCATGAGCTTTTGTGTTTTTGGGCTACTGTGCCTTTGGCAAAACGCATTTATTATGCAGCAGAAACGGGCTTGTAAATTAGTATCGAGTAGTAGTATTAGTATCTCTACTAGTCTGGCTGCTACAGAACTCAGAGCTTGCCTTGCAAAAAGCTGCTTGAAATAAAATCTGGTATTTTTAAACTTGTTGGTAGCTTTTACCATGATCATGGTGCAAAAATTGTTCCATCATGATCAGCAAAATCGTATCGTAAACCTATTACGATAGTATATTGATAGGTAATGGATTGCAGCTGGTGTATTTTAAATGTTGATCATAAATAGTCAATTCACACTACATTCATTTTCAGGGAAACGATGAGTAGATGTTGATAAAATGGAATTCCTAAATCCCTGCTGGCGCTATGACTCTAAAAAAGGTAACGCCCACGGCCATCGTCTGAGTGACTCAAAAGCCAGGGTTGTAACATTATAAATTTATCAGTTTAAAATTTTAAGAAATTAAAGATAAATAAGAATGGCTTTGTGTCTGGGCTTTGTTTAAAAATTAGCAACTGACTTGGGTCGTACTCTATACTAAAAAATAGGTTGGCGATATTTTCAGTAATTTTGTCATTTAGCCATATACGGAACACCCCATTTATTCTATACCGATACAAAATGGTCGGCGATAGTCACGATAGATCGAAGTTACGTACGACGGAAGCTCGTCGAAAATCGTCGTTTGGCAAGGCCTTTTTCCAGGAGAAGTCAACACGTGCGGGAGGAAGTCCGCTTTTCATAAGCTGCTAAACCGGTAAAATGGAAAAGTTAAACCCAACTTTTATCCCTATTCCTATCCCTATCGCTCATCCCTCGGGGAAGCTCGATAAGATCGACCAGTATGCCGACTACGAGGTGGGAGACACCTATAACAAGAAGGATGCCATCCGTCCGCTGGTGGCCAGCAACTGTACGGAATTCGTGGTGGCATACTCGAAGCAAGGCCTGCGTCCAGTGCGTCAGTTCTCCGAGGTATCCCTGCTGCCGCACATCCTAGAAACGATGCAGGAGCTGGGTCTGAGCCGGCTGCAGCGCATTCAGAGCTACACGTGGCCCCACTTGAGCGCCGGCAGCGGACACGGAGTCCTGATTGTGGGTGCTCCTCGTAGCGGTCGCACCTTTGCTTACATTCCACCGCTCTGCGATGTGGTGTGCCGCGCCCTAACAGAGGGCAGGCGCCTGCGCGGCAGTGACGACTGGTATCCGAACCAGGAGGGAGCGATGGCCGTGATCCTGGTGCCGGATGCAGTGCGCGTTCGCCAGGTGAGCGCACTGTGTTACGCCCTGCTCCGAAAGGCACGTAACGAGGAGTCCTTCACGCTTACCCTGAACGTTGAGGAACCGATGAAGCCGGAGCTGTTCCACCGCCTGCTCAACGGCGTTGGATGCCTGGTGGTCACGCCCGCCCAGCTCGTGGGGTTACAGCAGGCGGCGCCGGGTCTGCTGCGCTTTCCTCGTCTTCAGTTTGTGGTCTATGACGACGTGGACCTGATGCCGCCCGAACAGTTGAAGAAGGCGGAGCAGGCGCTGTACGAGTTTCTGCCCCGGGATCGCTATCCACAGATGGTAATAGTCTCGCAGTTCTACGATCGCAAGCTCATGGCCAAGCTGACGGAGGCCAACAGTCAGCCGGCGCTCGTATTTGGCGACATCCTGGAGGCGGCTGTCTACGGCGGAACGCGCGTTCGGATCGTCCTGTGCCCGTTGAAGAGCAAGGTCGAGGATGTGTTCCGCTTGCTGCAGCAGCGTCCGCCCAAGGAGTACCGCACGGTGATCTACTGCGCCCACGACGTGGAGATGCGCAGCCTGGTGGCGGCCCTGGAGTATCGCTGCCACGCCTGTCTGCCCTACTATCAGACCGCGGACCTGGAGGTACGCGAACGCGTTCATCGCTGGTTGGTCAAGAGTCGCGGCATGATCCTGCTGTGCACGGACGACTGCCCGGAGCTGGAAATCCGTCATGCTCACACCCTAATCCACTACGGTTTGAGTGACTCCTGGAGCAAGTTCAAGTTGCGACACCTCGCCGTGGCCGGGAGTCTTAACAAGAGACTGGGCGCGCCCAATCCGGAGGCAGTGTCCCTTCATTCTCTGGTGCTGCTGGACGACAAGAACCAAAGGGAACTGCCGCGCCTCGTGGACTTTCTGCGGCAGCACCAGGAGGTGGACCCCGCCATTGTGGACCTGGGCACCCAGATCCGGCAGAAAATGGAGAATGAGCGAGGCAACCACCACGTTGTGTGCCGCCAGATCATGTCGAAGGGCGAGTGCATCGATGCGACCTGCGAGGAACGTCATCATGTGAACGATTCCGATCGATGTCCGGCTTCTGTTCCCTCCTCGGGAGATGTGAAGGTGCAGTTGGTAAAGGTCTATTCGCCAACACACTTCTGCGTGCATCTCGTGGAGCACCTACCGCCACAAGGCTCCTGGAAGACGTTCCCCAACTTGGCAGCTCAGCAGATGAACATCCAGCTGCTCCAGAGCCCCAAGCCCGGCCGCTACTGGCCGCCAGTTCCCGGAGACATCTGCATGTTCCACAACATTATCAAGGAGCGTGTCCGGGTGCTCCAGGTGCCCCTCATACAGAACTCGAAGCTGGCGCGCCGCGATCTTAAGGTGCTACTGCAAGCCATCGACACGGACACTCGTATCTTTAGGACCAAATGCGGGGGACTCTACAAGTGCCCGGAGGAGCTAAAGAAGGTGCCGCCCATGGCTATCGATCTGCGTCTGTTGGGCCTAGTGCCCTGCTCCGGAGATCGTACCTGGACGGAGGAAGCTCGCATGGGCATCGCCTACAAGTTGTCACGCTTGCCCAAGGATCACTTTCTGCAGGCCCACATTCAGTTCGCCACCGCGCACACCATCTTCGCTCGGAATCTGGTGGCCATGATGTATGTGCCCAGCCTGAGGATGCACGCGCGGCACCTGAGCCTTAGCCAGGTGCTAATCTCGGATCAAGTGGTCAAGATATGTGATGAGACAGAGAACAAGATTGTAGCCTTCTTCATGGCTACACAGGAAGTACATGGAGTCCAGCCGGAAATTAAGGAGGACGAATTGCAGGAAGCGGAAGACCGGAGCTTGCAGAGGAAGCAGAAGGAGGACGTGAAGGAGAAAGACCTTTTTAGCTCCCTACTTATAAATAGAATAAACCAACGCCTGGCTCATGAAATGGCCAAGGAAAAGCAGCTGGAGCAGAAGGTGACTCTACTGCAGCAAAAGGTGAAGGAGCTGGAGCAAACGGAGCCCAAGGGGAAGCCACATGAAGCCGAGGAGTCTCTACCCAAACCCCAAGAGGAGCCCAAGCCACGCTCCAATGAAGAAGGCATGGCCGAGCTCTACGAATGCCTTATGAAATGTTTCATACTTGACCTGGAGGAAGCAAAGGAGAGAGAGAAGGAGAATGATCCCGGTAAAACGACACCCTCTTCCGCCGAATTTATGGAGTTTGTCGTGAATGGTGGGGCACAGGCTCCTGCCAAGCCAAATAAGAATACTTTAAAGGCGATCCAGGCTGCTCCACAATCATGTTCCCTACAGGATCTGGAAGAAGCCAAGGATAAGGAGAATGATCCCGGTAAACGTGCAACCTCTTCCGCCGAATTTCTGGAGCCAAAGAAGAAGAAGGTAAAGACTATCAAGGCTGCTCCAGAATCACCTGGTGATAGTCCTCTCAAGGAGATGCACGCACAACTACCGTCGAAGGTGGTCCGACCCACTACCACCTACTATCAGACTCTTACCACTTTGGAACTACAAGTAATGCTGCCCGAAGAAGTCCAGATGTACGCAGCTGTGCTGGCGAAGGGACAAGTCTTCTTCTGGGCCATCTGCCAGGCCTCGGAACTCAATCACCAGTTCGTTCTGAACCTGAGCTTCCCATATAGCAGCCTAAGCCACCGCGTGTGCGGACGCACCGTCTACATTAGTGTCCAGAAGGCGCTGGCCGCCCTCGATCCGCTAGACTTCATTGTCTATCCTTTCATGAAGCCGAATCACGAAATGTTCGCTAAGCTAGATGTCCAGCAAAGCAAGGAAGTGACCAAGATCGAAGAATCTCAAAAGAATCGCAAATGCGTTCCGCAAACTGTCCCGATTGAGGAGGAAGAGGATAGCTGTGATGAAGAAATGACTCTGGAAGGAGTTGAGGTTCCTGGACACCAGGAAATGTACGAGGACTAGAGGGAATTTCCAGACGGATTGGAGCTTCCTGGTCACACAAAAAATATGCGGAGGGAAGAGCGAATTTCTTATTAAGACCAGCATGATTTTTTCTTCTTTTTTTTTAAGATTTTAATATTTTTTTTTAAAAGAAAGAAGAAAAATAAAAAAGATTTTCTTTTGCGAAGAAAGAATGAAGGAGGAATAATAGCTTTTTCCGTATGGTTGGCATTTTTTTAAGTTTTCAAAGATATTTTATACTTACAAGTTGATTAATTCTTTTATAATATTTAAAAGGATTAAGAAACAACCGAAAATACAAGGACAAAAACAAAATCTTTTATATGCACTTCCAAAGACAAAACGGCATGCAAATTTAAAAAAAAAATGTTCGAATAACTGAAGAATTAATTAATGAATAAACTGATTCATAAGTAAGCTCTTGTATTTTAAGATTATTTTCATAAAAAAAGAATACAGAAGGAGGAAAAATAGCTTTTTCCGTATGGTTGATATTTTTTAAAGTTTTTAAAGCTATTTTATACTTAAAGTTGACCAATTCTTTTATAATATTTATATGGAATAATAGAGCAAACAAAGCAAACAAACATATAAAAATTCTTGTATATGTACTCTCAAAGTTTTCCAATTCTTTTATATTTATAAGAACTACGGAGCAACCGAAGGTACAAGGACAACAACAAAATCTGTTATATGCACTTCCAAAGACAAAATGCATGAAAATCTTAAACAAATGTATGAATAGCTGAAGACTCAATAAATTAATAAATCGTGCCATAAATAAACTCTTGTTTTTGAAGATTATTTTCTTATTAATTCTTTTTATTAGATAAAATGTTTAAAAACCAAAAACTAGCACCATAAGTGTTATCCTGGACACCCAAAAGGTCCAGAATATTTTCACACTTTAGTTCAAGCGCGAAACAAATTCCTTTTGGGACACATCCCAGTTGGGTCAGGACTTACCACCACCTGGACATCCTCTGTCGCCGCGGGAGAAAAGGGAGAAATGCCTTGCGGCCGTTGCAGCACGTGCACATTTTGCCGCGCTGTCGAGCGCAACACTGAATCACACTTAAAGCAGAGCTGAAAAAATAAAGCGGAGCTGTTCGAGCAAGGTAAACAGAAAGGAGTGGGAGCCGGGCCGGGTGGCTTGTAAGAGGGATGAGTGCGCCGGCGACTGTTGAATTGAAATGCAAATTTGGCAAACCCCCTTCAATTTGCATGATATCGCATCGCATCGCGGCGTGGGGCGGTGCGGCGCGTCCTGTCTCCTCGCGAGGATGCTGAGTTTGTGTACCCTGTAATAGGCAAACATTTATCCGCACACTGGTTTCGTGTAAGTGGGTTATGGGGCCTTCCCCGCAAATGTGTTTGTTTGCTCTCTCGCAAATACATTTTGAAAACTAAATTAAAACCACACCTGCTGCCGCTGCCGCTCCTGCTGCTGCCGGTGGCCGCCCCCCCCTGGAAATAACTCACAATCAATATTAATTAAAATGCAGGCGTATTCCTGGTCCCTCGAGCGTATTTTCCCCAGTTGGAGGCCAAATCGGGGGGAATAGAGGGTTTTTTTTTTTTGGGGCGAGGGTAAAATGCTGCACCCCCCGACATACACAGACTTTCATAATTCGACTTAAATGCTGCAAGGCAATTTGCAGTGGCAGCGGCAGAGGCAGCGCCAGCGCCAGTAGTAGCAGTCGTGGCAACAATAACAGCGGCTAGAGGAAGCGCACATTGCACATTCAACAAAGTGCACATTCAACAGCAACAACAACTAAAACAACAACAACAGCTGGAGAACAGAAGCAATGCGACATCACATGAAAACAACCCACTCAATGCCAGCCAGCGGCACAGCCCACCCTGTTCTCAAAAAACGATGTTACTTAACAGTGAAAGCTCGAGTAAGAGAGAAAACTTAAAATAAACAAGCTTATCTTAATAAATACTTATTAAATCAAGGGAATAACTATAACAAATTCATGCATATTAAAAAACTAATCAAATAAATAAGTAAAGAAAAATCTCTTTCCTTTTGTTTTCATTGTTCCAATTTCCTCTATTTAGTACTGGTGATGCAGTTTTTAGCCATTTTTAAATATTTAGAGCAATAAATGTATCACTAAAAGCTTATTTTTAAATAATAATCTAGCTTACAAATTAAAAAAAAAAAAAAACAGTTCAATTATTAAAATATTAGATTATATTTTGAGATAGCATCACGAACTCAAGTCATAAAGCCATCAGATAGATTTTTTGAAGAACCGATATCTAAGCCATGGTGATTTTTAAACAATTTATAAACTTATGAATATTTCAGAAATGGATTTATTAGCATAAGAACATAAAAACTTTTAAAATCTTTTAAAGTCCCAAAAAGTACTGAGGAATTTAAATAGTATTGGCAATTAAGAACGTGTCATATAATTAAGTTTAGGTTTTATTTAAAGAGTGGTCTTTGGCCTATTTTTTGAAAGGGATTTAAAATTTTGAAAACTGACAGCTGTCATAGATTTTAATAGAGATGAGTATTTAGACAAAAGGTCTAATTTTGACAAATTGCGACCTTACATAGCTTTTAAGATTAATTTGTTATTCTGGTAACCCTGCACTTCAACGACATTTCCTAGCACTCACTGTACTTGCGTTCACCATTAACCACCACCCAACCCCCGGCGATCCACCCCCTTAACGTTCAAAGCTTTGAAGCTCAGCTTTCGGGCATGCGCAGGGGGAGCGCGCCAGAGAGCTCGAGACGAACGCCCAAGGGGGTTGGCCATGGCCGCCGACTCATTGTGTTTTGCCATTTTTGGGATGGCAGCTCTCGGCCGGCGGCGCTGTTGCGTTGCGTTGCTCGGCTTTGCGCCGGCTGTTTTGCCAAAAGTGGTAAGAGAGCGTGTGTGCCACCCAGGGAGGCAGAGGGGTCTCTCTCAAGAGAGAGGCAAGAGCGACTAAAGCGAGAGAGCGGGCTGAAAAGCTCGGCTCACCTTGCTGTAAAAACTAGCAAAGTTCAATTGTGAAATGCGCGTTTGTGAATTTTCTGCTCGCGCCTCTCTGTATGCGTGTGTGCGTGGTGTTTTTTTTTTCGCCAGTTCAACGAAAGACTCGCGCGAGTGCGGTAGCGGATAACGGTAAACGGCAGCTCAAAATAACGGCCCAGCGACGCAGGCTTGTAGCCCAGTGTAGTGTAGTGTAGTGCAGTGCAGTGCGGCGTAGTCCAGTGTTTCGAAGTGAAGTGAAGACGGGGGTTGAAACACGCAAAAAGCCAGCCCATAAAATACAAAATATATAAAACAAATGTTGGCTGCTCAGTCAGAAAACGCAAAGAGCCGAGAAAAAAGCCATAAAATACATATTTAACACAAGTGTTAGTTCAGTGTTTTTGCGGTGCGAAAATCCCACGACAATAGCAAAAGGAAAATAAGAGGAAAATCCAATAAAAACATGGCCCGATGTGCGTTCAGCCTCACATAAAAGAAAAAGGTAAGAGGTACACGCAGAAAAAATTGAAATGTTTATTTTTAGATACCAGAGGGATTACTGTTTACAATTAAACAAAAAAATGTAATATTTTAGACACGTTTTCAATATTTTAAAGCTTAAAACTAGATGCTGTATTATAAATATCAACATTATTATATACTTGTTTTAAAATACCACATTTCAAATCTGAAATGGCATTATTCTATATTTTTCAATTCTTAATAGTGGTTATTATGAAAAATATTAACACTAATAATGAGACATTTTAGCAGAATAAATAAAAATAGTATCAAATTTAATATAAAATTGCAATAAAATATTTAAAAAATAATTAAAACGTTTTACAAATGTTAGGGAATTTTAGTTTTATTATTAAAGAGAACCTACTTTAAAAATCTTCAAAAACAATGAAGCAATCATGAAAATGTAAGCTAAAATATGTTACCTAGCTTCAAATAATTAAATTAATTTATGATCGGTCATTTAACAGAAAAGCTTTTACAATAATTATCATTTTAAATATAGAAATATTGACATTAATTAAGCCCATTTTATTGCAGTGTAATCTAAGCACTATGCAGCTTAAATAAACTCTTTCGTCCCATGACCATAATTGTTTTTTTTTCTCGTCTGTTTTAAAACAAATCTCACACAGCAGCAAGTGACAGAGTTTTAGTTTTCCGCTTTTTCCACACTTTTCAATATTTTTTGCGGCAGCCAAGCCGCGGGCGTGGCTTTTCCCCCTTTATTTTATGGGTTTTTGTGTGTTTTTTTTTTTTTGTTAGAAGGATACGGCATTTCGTTTTTCAGTTTTCGTTAGCTCCTCTTTGTTGCAACCCCCTCTCTTTCGGGCGGTCTCCGCCTCTGTGCCTTTCTGTGTTAATTTGTCGTGCATTTGCAGCTGGAGAAACAACGTCAACAGCGAAAACTGGGGAATAACAGAAACTCCCAGAAACCCCCCCGAAAAAACCTAAACTAAACTTGGAAAAAAGCCCGAAACGGGAAAAAGGGAAAACAAGCGCGGAAAGTTGCTCGGTAAATAAAGGATTTCCTCTATCCAGCTGGAAAGTGTTGAACGGGTGAGTTTGGCTCGAAATGAATATTAATTGGCCAGCTTCAGCGCCGGACTGAAATGAATGGCTGCCAACTATCTCTCCGTCGACAGAGAGTACAAATTAGTTAATTACTCGAAATAATTCGAGCAATTAGTGGTTGAATTTGGCCGGGTAATTCGATTGGGAAGCTGGGGAATTTCAATTTCGGAAGCTGTCGGAAATTTTAGAAATAGTTTTAAGCCTAGTTGAGGTAAAAGTTTTCCTATTAAAGATATGCACACCAAAAGTTAACAGGATTGGCTTTCATTCGAATAGAGGATTAGCAAGCAGGAAAAACTATTAAAGATATCTTTTCTGGCCCCAGTATTACCTCCCCTGGGGCTGTTGTCCCAACAAATTAGATCAATTTTAATTGGAAATGCCTGTAAACAATAGATTTATCCGGACATTTTATGCTCTGAGCTTGAGACCTTTAATTTTTGAAATCTAGTAAAAGTTACCCTCTCTCCTCACGCACTTCCCTCACCCAATCCCCCCGGATTTCGATTATATGCCCTCGTTCTGGGCCATAAAGAACCCAGTCGGACTTTGCTTCTTGTGCTCACCGAATACAGATAGAATTCTCTGTGTAACGGGGAGGATCTCAGGGATGCTCCCCGTTACACAGAGAATTCTATGCTCTTTGCTCAGGAGGGATTTTTTCTTTTGGGAAATTTTTGTTTTTTAAGGCGTGCGCTGATAAAAAAGCACTAAGTTCTCTGTAATTAACTTGTGATTTGCATTTTAAAGTAAATAGAGTTCATGAAAACACGAACTGAGTAAAGTCTAGAGAATATTTTCTTTAAAAAAAGATGATTATTTTCAATGAAATAAATGTATTAACTAAAAAAAAAGGAACACAATTTGAAAGATTTTGTGGCAAATTTGATTAAAGTTAGTTTTTGTTTTAATACTTAGCAGTACCTTTTACGACATATTTTCTAACTAAAATTAAATATTATTTTTATCTAACAAGTAAAGTGCAAAAGTATTCTCATTTGACTATTTTCTGTTATATTTAACTTTTATGTATTTGAAATATTGACTTCCAGGATAATTTCATAAATTCTTATAATTTAAAATTCCTTACCTAAGGCTTTTTGAAACTATTACCTAACTACATTTACACATAAATAATAAAACAATAAAATAAAAACAGTTAACAATTTTGTAGAAATTAAGAAAAATTCTGTTTGGGATAGGACGCGTTGAAAAAATCGTATTTATGTTTTCGAAACGATCAAGATGTGTTTTTATAATAACTATTAAATGTTGATATAGTAGATAACGCGAGATAAGTTTGGTCACACGTATATTGCAGTCGCGATTATGCAAATTTACCATAACAAAAGAAGGTCATACCAAATTGCAACGAGGGCTGCATTTAAGATCGCGATGCACCCCTAGATTTGTGAAAAAGTGAAAAGTCAAGTGAAACGTTTACTCAACTAAAAAGGTATGTATTTAGCCTAAATTATTATATTATTATAAGTTGTATATTAACTATAAGTTAACTACTATATGCCACACATTCCAACAAACAGTAATATTAATTATATAGCTGCATTTAACCCTTTTTATTGTCTCTTCGTTTTTTGTGTCCTTTTGTGCATGTATCTATGTCCGTGGGTGTCTCACATATGCAAATCTATGTCCGTGGGTGTCTCACATATGCAAATCTATGTCCGTGGGTGTCTCACGTATGTAAATGTATGCGTGGCTGTCTTACACGTTTTTTCTGTTTTCTTTTTACAAGCAATTGTTTATTACTAATCGCAAAGAGAGTGAATTAAAGGCACGAGGACTATTTCATTATCCCCGTGTGGCAGGTGTAAATATTTAAATGAAATTTCCGCAATTGAATGATTTTCAATTACTTCGTCAACATTGGCGTCCACTAAAATTATTCCTATTGCCGAACTCTCCATTGGCAGACTGAAAAAATTTCGTTTGTTTTCAAATCGCTGTCCCTTTACATAACAAACGCCGTCAATATTTTCGAACTCTAATATTTTCATCGGAATTCCGGACTTGAGGCAGCAGACATTATCGGGCATTTTTGTCGATAATGTAAATTCTGGAAAGTAATACTTTTTAATAACTCCATGCCTATCACGCTTTTCCCCAATTGTCCTCGTTTGGATAGATGGAATCGGCGTGGAGAACTTCTTCACCAGCTGCTCCAAAATTTTGTTCGGCTTCCTAACATTTTTCTTTACCTTTTGTAAAAAATTCTCAAACTTATAGGCAGTAAACTCAGCTAAGTGCCCTTGCTCTCTAACACAGTCTGTCAAATGAAGTACATTATGTACATTGTAAGTTAAGGACTCTGGAGGATACACTTCTGTAAACTGGCT